>UCOH01011157.1:14228-75133 GCA_900474275.1 Synergus japonicus
ATATATATATATATATATATATATATATGTCAAAAACAAAGACAATTGCAAATCAGGATTAAAATACGTGAAATACAGACTTGCTTATTTTACTGATTTTAACAATTTTAACAATTTTAAGGAGTTGGAGCAAAGTTCTACGCTAAAAATTCGATTTCTTCATTTTACTCAATAAATATTAAATTTAGGATTTTTTCCCTCTGTATAATTAATCAATTTTTAACTAGAATTATGCGTACAGAGCAAGAAAATATTTAATTCAAATATTTTTTAAGTAAAATGAAAATATTCAACTTTGAAGCCAGATTTTGAATTCCTCATTTTACGCAAAAAGTATTAAAATTAAATATTTTTTCGCTCTGTAAGTAGTTTTATATTTGAAAAAAGATTATCGCTACAGAGCGAAAAATATATTATTTATAATTTTCGTTTAGTAAAATGGAAAATAAAATTTTGAGCTTAACTCTTATATCCAACGCCCTTAAAATATCAAATTTTGTATTTATTTGAATTGGGCTTGATTTTTTTGCTATTTTCCAAGATTTCGATCATAAGTCTGTAAATTGGAATAAAAGTTTAAAATTATTAATAACACGAGATTTTATATTTAAGTTAAATTACATTATTTCTCTTAAAAATTCAATTGTTGGAAATATTTAATAATAGCGCGTTTTTTTTTATTAGGAAATAAAATTTTCTATCTGTGAATCACGTTTTTATTTTTCTAAATTATAATTATTTAATATTATCATACTATATATCTAATGTAGAATTTCTTTTAGGTTTGGGATGAAGATGAACACGGAAATTGGGTCCTCACAGCATCCTGGAAAGCTCACAGTGGTTCAGTTTGGAAAGTTACATGGGCACATCCAGAATTCGGTCAAGTTCTTGCCACTTGCTCCTTTGACAGAACAGCTGCTGTTTGGGAAGAAATCGGTATTAAATTTCTACCAATAAACATGTTTAATTCAAGAATTAGAATTCAAGATTAGAATAGTTTTTTTATCTACTTTGATTAATTTGAATAATATATGTACCTGCTAATTAATTCCTAATAGTTGGAGAAGGTTCAGGCCCTGGAGAACGTGGGATGCGACATTGGGTTCGGAGAACAAACTTAGTCGACTCTCGTACGTCTGTCACTGACATAAAATTTGCACCAAAAACTTTGGGACTTTTACTTGCAACTTGTAGTGCTGATGGTGTTATTAGAATATACGAAGCTCCAGATGTGATGAATTTAAGTCAGTGGACTCTTCAACATGATATTAGTTGCAAATTGGCTTGCAGTTGTATTACTTGGAATCCTTCTTTATCCAGGTACAATCATAAACTTCGGATAATTTGCTTATAGTCTTTAATATCTTGTTGTTAAAATCTATAATGATTGTTTTAATTTCTAAAATTTCAAAATAATTCCCAGATTGCATCCACCGATGATAGCAGTCGGGAGTGACGATACAAACACCTCCAGTGGAGGAAAAGTGTTTATCTACGAATACTCAGAAAGTGGAAGAAGGTGGACAAAAACAGAAACCTTATCAAATATCGTCGACCCAGTTCACGATATAGCCTTTGCACCAAATTTAGGAAGAAGTTTTCACACATTAGCGATCGCCACCAAGGATGTTAGGATCATGACTTTAAAGCCAATGCCGTAAGTTTCAAAATCATATATTATTAGTTCTTATTTATTATAAAAATAAGGAACTTAATGCAAAAAAAAATTATAATCTAAGTTTGCTAACTAATTTAGATGAATGATTTTTCTCATTTCAGAGACTCAGCACAAAGTGGATTATCGCGTTTCGAAATAACGTCGTCTGCTCAATTCGACGATCATTACTGCACAGTCTGGCGAGTGTGCTGGAATATCATGGGCACGATTCTCGCAAGTTCCGGAGATGACGGCTGTGTTCGTCTTTGGAAAGACAACTACATCAACAATTGGAAGTGCGTAGCGGTGCTAAAAGGAGATGGAACTTCCGCTCAAAGTGCTGAGACGCCTGTAATAGCGACGACTCCCAATTCCAGCCATAATGCTGGAAGTACAACACCACTTTCCACCACCAGGTACTACAAATTGGGTTCCATCAGTCATCCAAATCAAGTACCCTGGCATTGAAAGGAAAGCACGCTTTTTTCTTCTCGGAGTATTTAATATCAATTTCAAAAAGGAATTTATTAGGAAATTCAATTTTGATAAATAATATTAAATATTCTCAATTTTTTTCAATCGGTATTCAATTTTATTTTCGTTAAATACTCCGAATGAGGCTCGATCGAATATAATTGTCTCCCTTTTTTCTTCTTCCATACTTCCTATTTCGCTATTATTTCCCTTTTATACTTTCTTAGTCATAGCGATTCAGTTTAATTCAGTTTTTAATATAAAGTTTGAACCTAAGTGCATTTACTGCTAAAGACTATAAAAGATTGCATATATGCCGATTGAAGAAATTTAATGAATGTATAATAAATGAGTGACAGAAAGCTTGTATTTTTTTGAATAAATGACAAATTAATGAATAAATCAGTAGACAGTACTTTTATTTTTTCCCCTCGATTCCTTTTTTTATGTAGGGCGATGAATGTAGATTTTGTAGAATCAATTTCTTTTTTATCGAATTGAATCAGATATGTTTGTTAGTTTCAGAACCGTAAATGTTGCTACAGTTACGGTGGAGAAACCTACGATCAGCATAACAACTACCAGTAAGTGGCAGGCTCCTGTTATAAAAGGAAGATTCAGTAAATCGGTGTGGATGGGAAATCCTAGCGAGCCAACCCCGCCACCTCCTCCGATTTTAGATTATCCGAAATTCAAAAAATAAGAGTTGATGTAAATAATGATGGTTTGATGGCCTCTGGACGGAAAAATAGGAAAATAGGTAAATTTATTTACAACTGTCAATTTTTCAAATTTTAAGTAGAAAAACTTGTCTTCAAATTTCCAAGGTTCCAATTTGAAAAGTAGACTTCTATTATTACGGGTTTAAAAAAAAATGATTTAAAATTTTAAATGTTTGTTTTTGAATGAATGTTTTTAAATTTTAAATCATACATTGTGTAGTGCTTAATTTATTTTTAAATGTTTAATATATATCTGCTCAAATTTGAAAGCCTTCGAATGTAGTTATGTGGTATTGAAAATGTGAAAATTTTCAAGGTATTCAAATTTTTTAAGTATACATAAATTTTTTCGAAAAGCGGGAGATACTTTATTTTTAATCTTCAGAAAGCTTCTGGATTTAAATACATAAAGAATCAGTGATTTATAAAAAGTATTTTGATAGAATAGATTTTTAATATTAATTTAATATTTGATAGAAATATTTAATATTATTTTTTGAACGACATAACTAGTGATTGTATTATAACATACTTAGATACATATTTAACTCTTATATCTCTTAACTTTTAAAGGTGAAGGAACTATATACTATTTTATTTTCTAGACAAAAAAGTATGTACTTAAGGATGTTGGAGCCCAGTTCTAATCTAAAAATTCGCTTTCTTCATTTTACTCAACAAATATTAAATGTGGAATTTTTTCCCTCGGTAGAATTAATCAATTTTTAACTAGAAATATGCGTACAAAGCGAGAAAATATATAATTGAATTATTTTTTAAGTGAAACGAAAATATTCAATTTTTAAGCTAGATGTTGAATTCTTCGTTTTATGCAAAAAGTATAAAAAATAAATATTTTTTCGCTCTGTACGCAGTCTTATATTTGAATAAAGATTAGCGCTACACAGCGAAAAAATATTTATCTATAAATTTCGTTGAGTAAAATGAAGAATTGGAATTTTGAGCTTAACATTTGGGTCCAACGCCCTTAATTGCTCATGGACATTTATTTTTTATTTATTTATTATTATTTATTATTTACAAAAGACATCGTATGTGATATAAAATATAAGTAAAAGAAAACAAAAATAAATTATAAAGTAAAAAAAAGCATAATTGCAGTCTTTTCTTTGTAAAATATTGAGACTATTATTAGTAACGTGGCGGTTTACGCACATTCCATTTATGAAGAAGTAAGCGGGTTTGCCTTAACATCGTCATCCACTCACTGAAGTCATCTTTGGTGTCACAATGAAAAAGAAAGCTTAATATATTGTCAGTTTTAGGTTTACACGAGTTTTTCTTGATGATAAATGTCCTCGATTTTGAACAAAGGGTTTCATCAACGCTGGTGATCACATCTGACCCGTCGTACGTTAAATAGAGTATTAGTGCTGGTGATTTTCCTTTTTTCTGGTCAGAATCATTCCGGAACGCCTTTATAGCATGTCCTTCCAAAACACACCATACTCGCCCGATCCAATTGACGAATCTGTTACACTGGATACATCCTAAAGTGAGAAATCCAGAATGGGAAATACTCGAATGAAACTTGAATGAATATTCCAATTCCACCTTCAGAATTTGTTGTAGAACGGAATTCTTCCAACCCAGATTACAAACAGGTGACCTGCTCCATAATGCATCAGGTGATTTACGTGAAATAACTAAAAGTTGAGGGTAGGTATAGTGGAGATCATTAAACTGTAAGTCCATCAACCCGACCAACTCGAAGGAACTTTCTCGTATTCCAGAAAATTTGACCTCGTGACACTTTGGCGAAGGTGGCGTATTACTTTTGTCCACTTGAATATGATATTCTCCTCTCTTGAAATTAAACGTTATTCTTTTCTCAGTCTTCAAGCCGTAGACCTTAATATTGATCTTGAAATCTGGACGCAACATCTGACTGGAAAAATTACAAGCCAGGTAGACCGAGTCCTTTAATTCACGGTAAATATAGGCTTTAGTTGAAATCACAGTCAATCCCTGTGATACCACGAAAACGATACACTGCAACCTTGAACTGTCACACTTTGCATGGATCCAATGTGTTTCCAAGTGAAAAAAAATGTTTCTGACTGTGATCTCTCCCCAGGTTTCAGAGGAATTTGGAGTATTGGACCTTGGAGAAAATAAGTCTTTGATTCCTTCGAAAATGACTTGCTTTCGACGATTTGCAACAAGAATTACTTGATCTAAATCTAATAGATAAGAACTGTTTGCCAATTCTTCACTGGAATTACAATAGTCAAGTGCTTTGCTAGCTTGGTAGATGGCAGTTTGCTGGATGTTGAGTTCGTGACACAAGTGTTGCAATTTGTCGTCTAGTCGAATATTAATTAACCGGGTGTAGGGGTCCCAAGGTTTATCCACTTGATCCCTGAGCAATTTCTGAAAAAAAAGTGTTGGATATTAGAATTTTAATAAGAATATAATGTAGTATTGTATATAAGGATATAATACAAAATACAAGCCTACCTTTTTAAATCTCTTAGACATGGATCTATACAGAGACATTGGCCTTTTCAGAATAGAATTTGAAGGCGCACTCTGCGGGGTTTTCGGCCTAACATCCGATAAAAATTCAGTATTATTCCTATCTCTCATATTGCGGTTTCCATTAGAGAATAAAGTTAACAACTCTTCCCCCATAACTTCTTCCAAAAACTGCTCCACCTCATAAGGAAATAAGTTCTTAAAAATTCTACTTGGGCTCTTATGTTTCTCTATTTTCGACGTTGTTGGTGTGTTCGGATTTATAGAATTAAGAGTGCTTCTAACTTGAGAAGGTGAATTCGTCTTCTTAATCAAATTACATTTCGATAAATTCTTCGTAGATTTCAAATTAGGCTTAGGTTTCCAAGACTTTGGTATTTTTAATCCAGATATGCTCGAGCGTCGTTTTTCAACTATCTCCAACTCTTCTGATTTTTTTCCTTCATTCCCCGCATTCTCGGGATCTTTTTGAAATGATTTTCTGGGTATAGGACCTATGGGTGTTTTTTTGTCCACTAAGGGGAAATGCTTATTTGGTATAACCATGACTGATTCTAGATCTTCAGTTTTGGATCCCAAATTCAGATTTTCAATTTCTTCATCAATCATCCAGGTTCTTGATAGGTGATTTCAATGAAAATATCGATCCAGATGCTCCTTCTTCTTCTTTTTCTGATTTTTTCTCCTCGTAGCTTAAACCAGGGGGTGGTAAGCGGTTAGTGCCTTAGAAATCGCAGAATATAGCTCGGACCCTAAGATAAGGTAATAGATGACCAATTAGAAAATATTCAGATAATATGGAATTATAATTAAAATAAAATATAGTAAACAATTGAACAGCAAATTGAATTACATAATTAAGTATTTTAAGAGTTATTTATGTAATTCAATATGCATTTTTATTGATTTTGAAAATAAAAAAGCGTTTTTACTTTTTTTATATATATAGAAAATTGAGTCCAGAAAGTAATAAAAGGAAATTTATTTTTTTTTAATTTATCAGAATTCATATAATTAATCTAAACATGACAATATATTATATAACAGGAGAGAAATATTTGATTAGTATAATATTTATATACAAAATATTGTATTTAAAATATTATTATGCATTTACAAAATATGAAAATTAATAAGTTTAAATCTAAGAATATAAAAAGATAGAGAAAGTGGATAGAAATTTTTTGGTATGGATAAAAAGAGATGGGAAAAGATGGAGCCTAGTCAAATTTAACTTTTATTAATTTTTTTATTTGTAGTTTAAATATAAAAATGAGCGATTAGGAAAATTAAAAGTTCTGATATAATATTATAATAATATAATATATGTATAATATATAATATAATATTCTGATTCTGCATTTTCAAAATATAAAAATTAATAAGTTTAAAAATAAGGATAGACAAAGATTGAAAATGGGAGATATTCTAATTTTAGTGGAAGACAGACTGAAAGATTGAAAAAGATAGAGAAAGTGGATAGAAATTTTTTGGTATGGATAGAAAGAGATAGGAAAAGATAGAGCCTATTGAAAACGATGGAAAAAGTTGTAACATTTGACATTGAATTTAAATAATAAACATCTTCCCTATTAAGGGTGTTGGAGCCAAGATCTTATCTAAAAATTCGATTTCTTCATTTTACTCAACAAATATTAAATTTGGAATTATTTCCTTCTGCAGGATTAATCAATTTTTAACTAGAAATATGCGTACAAGGCGAGAAAGTATATAATTGAATTATTTTTTAAGTGAAACGAAAATATTCAATTTTTAAGCTAGATGTTGAATTCTTCGTTTTATGCAAAAAGTATAAAAAATAAATATTTTTTCGCTCTGTACGCAGTCTTATATTTGAATAAAGATTAGCGCTACAGAGCAAAAAAATACTTATCTATCATTTTCGTTGAGTAAAATGGAGAAAGGAATTTTAATTTTTTGGGTCCAACGCCCTTAACTATTGATATTAATCTGTAAAATAGAATTTGACTTTTACTAATTTTTTTAATTGGTTGCAGTTCAAATATAAAAACGAGCTATTAGGAAAATTAACAGTTCTTAAGGACGTTGGATCCAAGTGTTAAGCTCAAAATTTCATTCTCCATTTTACCTAACGAAAATTCTAGATAAATATTTTTTCGCTCTGTAGCAGTAATCTTTTTTCAAATATAAGACTGGGTACAGAGCGGAAAAATATTTAATTTTTCTAGTTTTTGCATAAAACGAAAAATTCAAAATTTATCTTCAAAATTCAATATTTTCGTTTCACTTAAAAAATACTTGAATTATATATTTTCTCGCTCTGTACGCATATTTCTAGTTAAAAATTGCTTAATTCCTCAAAGAGAAATAATTCCATTTTTAATATTTGTTGAGTAAAATGAAGAAATCGAATCCATGAGGATTTTCAAATTCCTCGAGGAAATCATCCAGTCAGAGAGTTAATTTTCACAGAACTTCTCAAGGAAGTTTAAAATCCTCGTGGATTTCCTCGTGTTTTTCTCAATCAAAAATAACACGAGGATTTTTTCAGTAGATACAAAGAATATTTTTTTTTGGTAGGGAATAACCAACAATAATTTGAAACCAAAAGTTTCAAAAATACTTTGTGTGCCTCAAATGGGCAAAATTTAATCTTATGAGTATCGGAAATATTTAATATAGGTGCTTTAAAGGTGTTGGAACCAAGTTCCAATCTACAAATTTTTACTTTTTTCCCTCTGTAGAATTAATCAATTTTTTTAACTAGAATTATGCGAACAGAGTGAAAATTTATTTAATAAAATTTGTTCAGCTATTGACATAAATAATAATTGTCTTTAGACACTTTAAGCGATAGAGAGGAGTCGGTTAGGTTTTTCCGGGGAAAGATTAAGTATACCCTAATTATAATTAGGATTGGTCGGGGCTAAGATATTCAAATATTTGTTTACAGCAAGGTCAGGAAAACCGGGATTTGTAAAATTTAGAACGTCGACCATTACAATGACCGCAATTAAGGAGGTGCATACCTGGAGGTAACAGAGGGTAATAAATCTAAGTGTTCACTCAGAAAGAAAGTTTGTTTACATCAAACAAAATTTGTTTGAATCAAACAAATTATCACTTTGATATGAGGTCAATCATATGTTTGTTTGTTCCAAATAAATTTTTTATTTGTTTTTATTTATTTCAATTAAAAAAAAAATTGTTTTATTTAAATAAATTTTTTGTTTAAATTAAATAAATTTCTTGTTTGACAGTTGAAAAAAAAATAAATGAATAATTTTTTTCCAAAAAAAAAAAAGAGTAAAAATGAAATCGATCTATATTTTAATTTCATTTATCTAATACATAATCTATAACTAATGAAAAATTGGTTTTCTTCAATATTGTGAAATTCGCGGCGACCAGGACTCGAATGCAAGACGCGCGGGAAGAACGGAATTAAAACTCGAGACTCTACCCATTACGCCACGGAGGCTGATCGCAAAATGTTACGAATCCGGCGTATTTGAATGCAAACAAGTCTTTGACACTGTTATTTTTTCACATCTCTAAAAGTTTATTCACATTATATTTTTTGTTTGAATTAAACAAATACTTTGTTTACAATAAAAATATATACTTCACATATTATTTGTTTCAAATTAAACTAATTTTTTATTTAAATTAAACATATATTGACATTATACGAAACAAATTATATGTTTCAATCAAGAAAGTCAATATTCTTCATTTATTAACTTTAAATAAATGTTTTGTTAATTGAAGTAAAAAATTTATTTCGTTCAATTATCTGACTTTAAACAAACTTTTTCCTGAGTGTTATAGAAACATTCTGAATGACAATAGGCAGCTTGGTAATTGCAAGAAGAGGATGCGATCACTCTCAACATTTAATAGAATAGTGCAAGTAAATTGTAAGAACCGAGACTTTATATCCAATAATCTTTATCATGATTTAACTTTAGAATGATTTTACCTTTCAGCGTGGTCCAAGTACAATCTTTGACGCGCTTAGGCATTTAATTTAAATGCTATAAAATTAATATTATTTGAATGTAAAAAAAATATAAATAAAAATTTAGAACTACCGCCATAAAAATAAAAAGATAAAAAAATTACTTTTCACTTTATCAACAGATATTGGTACAATTAGTGGATATTAATTATTACCGTAAGACTTGATGATATTGAAGCTGTTTACTTGTGGAGAATCGTTGATTTTGGAGCGGCGTTCCCTATTCCTTGGGCCTTGTACGAAATACTAATTGTAGAAGTGTCGTTACTCGGTAGCATCTACTCCAAACGCAACATCGAACGCAAACTCATGAGAGTGAAATAGATAAAAGTATACTGCTTTCTCTTTCACTCAGTCTCTCTAGCACAGGGCCGTGCGCAAGGGGGGGATTGGGCAGGGCCGAATTTCTCTTCAATGCCGCCCTAGGCCACAGAAAAATGTGCCGCCCTTTCTGAAAAATGTATTGTAATTCCATGTACTATAAATATAGTACATAGAATTATAATAAAATTTTTAGAAATATAGTACTATAAATATAGTACAAAGAATTATAATAAAATGTTTAGAAAGGGCGGCATCGAAGATAAATTCGGCCCTGCCCAATCCCCCCCTTGCGCACAGCCCTGTGCTAGAGAGACTGAGTGAAAGAGAAAGAAGTATCCTTTTATCTCTTTCAGGGTGGCATCGCATGAATCCACAATGCTGTGTGTTTTGGCGTAAAACCATGAGAGTGAGAAAGATAGTAGTAATGGTGCGTCTCTCTTTGGCTATTAGGTATTTCATGTTGTGACGTCATAAACAAAGTCATGTTGTGCATAAACAAAGGTTATAAATGCATTATTAGACATTAAAAGTTCAAAACAATGTCAAAAAAAGATTATTTGGAAGGATTTCCTGCGGATATGAAGGCATTTTTGTCATTGTTTTGCAGTTTTAATGTTTAATTATGCATTTATCACATTTGTTTATGCACCAGCGTATGGCCATTTTTGTTCTGTTACGTCACAACGTGAAATACCTAATATGAAATACGTCAAGTCTGCGACAGTTGGTAGCAGTGCTCAACGCTTCTACTTGTGACGTCATAAAGAACGTAAGTAATAACGTCGCGTCGAACGTTCACGAGCTTTTAGTCTCTATTGTGGACTGGCCAGAGAGTGAGGGTCGCGTCCCATGGATCCGGAGTGCGTTGCGTTTTGGCGTTAAACCATGAGAGTGAGAGAGACGCACCATTACTAATTCATGGCGTCCCATAAATGCGTTTTGCGTTGAGTCATAATGAGAGTAAAAGAGTAAAAAGTATATCTCTATCTCTGTCTCTCTCATTATGACGCAACGCAAAACCATCGACATATAGAAATGGACTGGGGGACGCTGTAGTTAAGCGTGTAATAATGCGTCAGAGAGAAAAGTTGCAACGGAGTATAGTGTTGTCTCTTTCTCGCCGAAGCTAATTGGTTGAGCTACACCCAAGCTCCACCCACCGAAATGCTCTAAACCAATTAACTTCGGCGAGAAAGAGACAAAAATACACTCCGTTGCAACTTTTCTCTCCCCAGTCCATTTCTATATGTCGATGGCTTTGCGTTGCGTCATAGTGAGAGAGACAAAGATAGAAATATACTATCTTCTCTTTTACTCTCATTATGACGCAAAGCAAAACGCATTCATGGGACGCCAACCTCAGGGTCGCGTCCTAAGGTTCCGAAATGCGTTGCGTTTTGACGTAAAACCATGTGAGTAAGAGAGAGACACCATCACTACTATCTCTCTCACTCTCATGGTTTCGCGCAAAAACGCAACGCATTTCGGATCCATGGGACGCCACCCTCAGGCTAGCGTCCCATGATTGTGTTTTGCGTTGCGTCATAATGTATACTTCTGACTCTTTCTCTCTCATTATGACGCAACAGATAGGGAACGCCGCTCCAAAATCAACGATTCTCCACAAATCCAGAGCTCCAATATCATTAAGTCTTACGGTAATAATTCATATCAACTAATTGTACCAATATAGTACATATTGGTACCCATTTTCATTTGTCTTAAAAAATATTGGAATTAGATATTTTTTCGCTCTGTGCACATAATTCGAGTTAAGAAATTGATTAAGTTTACAGAGGGAAAAAAGTAAAAATTTTTAGATTTGAACTTGGTTCCAACACATATTAAAAATGGAAAGGTTTCTTTTTGTGGAATTACTCCATTTTTAACTAGAAATACGCGTACAGAGCGAGAAAATATATAATTGAATTATTTTTTAAGTGAAACGAAAATATTGAATTTTGAAGATAAATTTTTAATTTTTCGTTTTATGCAAAAACTAGAAAAATTAAATATTTTTCCGCTCTGTACCCAGTCTTATATTTGAAAAAAGATTAGTGCTACAGAGCGAAAAAATATTTATCTAGAATTTTCGTTGGGTAAAATGGAGAATGAAATTTTGAGCTTAACACTTGGATCCAACGTCCTTAAGAACTGTTAATTTTCCTAATAGCTCGTTTTTATATTTAAACTGCAACCAATTAAAAAAATTAGTAAAATTCAAAGTTTATTTTAGATTAATATCAATACTTAAGGGCGTTGGACTCAAGTATTAAGCTTAAAATTCCTTTCCCCATTTTACTCAACGAAAATTATAGATAAATATTTTTTTATTCTGTAGCGCTAATCTTTTTCCTAATATAAGACTGTACACAGAGCGAAAAAATATTTAATTTCCATACTTTTTGCATAAAATGAGGAATTCAAAATCTAGCTTCAAAATTCAATATTTTTATTTTATTTAAAATATATTTTTATTAGATTTTTCTCGCTCTGTACGCATATTTCTAGTTAAAAATTGATTAATTCCAGAGGGAAATAATTCCAAATTTAATATTTGTTGAATAAAATGAAGAAATTGCATTTTTAGATTAGAACTTGGCTCCAACACCCTTAATAGGGAAGTTGTTTATTATTCAAATTCAGGGTCAAATTTTACAACTTTTTCCATCGTTTTACTTGGCTCTATCTTTTTCTATCTCTTTCTATTCATACCAAACAATTTCTATCCACTTTCTCTATCTTTTTCAATCTTTATGTCTGTCTTCGACAAAAATTTGAATATCTCTCAATCTTCCATTTTCAATCTTTTTCTATTTTTAGTTTTGAACTTATTAACTTTCATATTTTGAAAAAGCATAAGAATATTTTAAATACAATATTTTCTGTATAAATATTATACTAATCTTTTTGCTAACACATGTAACACTGAAAAATTCCCATCTATCAGGACTGATTTTTCTCGTCCATACTATAACAAATAGTTATTCAGAAAAATAAAAATTATGGCATATCATTATTCGGAAAATTTTAAATTAGGAAAAAGAAAAATTATATCAAATAGTTATTCGTTAACAAGAATTTCGGTAACATAAAAATTCGGAAAAATAGAATTTGGGGTATCTTCATGCGCCCCGATTTTTGTTCATAGAAATATTTAATATCATTTTTTAAACGAAATTGTATTTCGTATTATTTTTGAAGTGATTGTATTATTACACACTTAGATACATATTTAACTCTTCTATATCTTTTAACTTTTAAAGGTGTAGGTATTATATATTATCTTATTTTCTAGATAAAAAAGTATGTACTTAATTGATCATGGACATTTATTTTTTATTTATTTATTATTACAACAGGCATCGAATGTCATGTAAAATATAAGTAAAAGAAAGAAAAATAAATTATAAAGTAAAAAAAGCATAATTGCAGTGTCTTCTTTGTAAAATATTCAGACCATTATTATAAGAGTTTCAAAATTTTTGTGAGTTTTTCACAGCCACTTTACTTACTACTAAAGTACACTCGACTCTCCAATCTTTGTAAATTTATTTACGGTAATGCGTTACCGTTACTTTTTTTAAAAAAATAACGCGTAACCGATACCGTTACTAAAAAAAAGTAACTTTATAATATATGTATAAAAAAGTAACGTTATAATTAACGCGTTACAGTCAAAAACTGGTGGTTACATTATTTTGTAATTCCTATGTCTTTTATCCACGCTGTACTGGTTGACGTGCCTCTTTAATCACATTCCATTCACGAAGAAGTAAGCGGGTGTGATTTAATTTCGTCATCCACTCAATGAAGTCATGTTTGGTGTCACAATGAAAAAGATAGCCTACTACACCACCAGTTTCCGATGGAGACCAGTTGCCTCTGATGATAAATGTCCTCGGTCTTAAACAAATGGTTCTGTCAACGCTGGTGATCACATCTGGCCCGTCGTACGTTAAATGAAATGTTAGCCATGGATTTTCTCCTCTTTCCTCTTTAGAATCATCCAAAAACGACTTTATAGTATGTCCTTCCAAAACACACCATACTCGGCCGATCCAAGTGACGGATTCTTCTAACATGATATATCCACAGTCGAGAAATCCAGAATGCGAAATATTCGTATGAAACTTGAATGTATATTTCAATTCCACCTTCACAATTTGTTTTAGAACGGAATCCTTCGACACCAGACGAAAACCAGGTGAGCTCCAGCAATCATTATCAGGGGCGTAATATCTATGACGTGGAAGAACGAAAAATCGAGGGTAGATATAGTTGAGATCATGAAGCTGTAAGTCTATCAACCCGATCAACTCGAAGGAACTTTCTCGTATTCCAGAAAATTTGACCTCATGACACTGCGGCGAAGGTGGCATATTACTTTTTTCCACTTGAATATGATATTCTCGTCTCTTGCGATTAAACGTTATTTTTTTCTCAGTCTTCAAGCCATAGACCTTGATATTGATCTTGAAATCTGGACGCAACATCCGGTTGGAAAAATTACAAGCAAAGGGGATCAAGTCCACTAATGTATGGTAAATATAGGCTTTGGTTGAAATCACAGTCAATCCCTGTGATGCCACAAAAAAGATACACTGAAGACCTAAATCTTCACGTTGTGAACGCATCCAATTTCTTGTGTCAAAGTGAAAATAAACTTCTCTGATTGTGATCTCTCCCCAGGCATTAGAGGAAAATGGAGTATAGGGCCTTGGAGAAAAAAAGTCTTTGATTTCCCCGAAAATGGCTTGCTTTCGAATTTTTGCAACCTGAATTACTAGTTCTAAATCTATTGGATAAGAACTGTTTGCCAATTCTTCACTGGAATGACAATAGTCAAGTGCTTTGCTAGCTTGATAGATGGCAGTTTGCTGGATGTTGAGTTCGTGACACAAGTGTTGCAATTTGTCATCTAGTCGAATATTAGTTAACCGGGTGTAGGGGTCCCAAGGTTTATCCACTCGATCCCTGAGGAATTTCTGAAAAAAAGTGTTGGATATTAGAATTTTAATAAGAATTTAAGGGTGTTGGAGCCAAGATCTTATCTAAAAATTCAATTTCTTCATTTTACTCAACAAATATTAAATTTGGAATTTTTTCCCTCTGCAGGATTAATCAATTTTTAAGTAGAATTATGCGTACAGAGCGAGAAAATTTCTAATTCAAATGTTTTTTAAGTAAAATGAAAATATTGAATTTTGAAGTCAGATTTCGAATTCTTCGTTTTATGCGAAAATTATCGAAACTAAATATTTTTTCGCTCTGTACACAGTCTTAGATTTGAAAAAAGATTAGAGCTACAGAGCGAAAAAATATTTATCTTTAATTTTCATTGAGTAAAATGGAGAATTGAATTTTGAACTTAACATTTTTTAACTTAACTACCTTTTTAATTCTCTTAGACATGGTTCTATACAGAGATATTGACCTATTCAGAGTAGAATTTAAAGGCGAACTTTGCTGGGTTTTCGGCATATCGTCCGATAAAAATTCAGAGGTATTTAGACTGGTATTATTCCTATCTCTTATATCGTAGTTTCCATTATTGAATAAAGTATACATCTCGTCCCCCATAACTTCTTCCAAAAACTGCTCCACCTCATAAGGAATTAAGTCCTCCAAAATTCTTCTTGGGCTCTTCTGTTTCTCTTTTTCCGACGTCGTTGATGTGTTCACATTTATAGACGAATTAAGACTGCTTCCAACTTCCAAATTAGGCTTAGGTTTCCAAGACTTTGGTATTTTTAATCCAGATATGCTCGAACGCCTCTTCAACGAACCAGATATAATTTCCTTCAATCCAGTTTCTTGTCGTTTTTCAACTATCTCCAACTCTCCTGATTTCTTCGCTTCTTTCCCCGCATTCTCGGGATCTTTTTGAAATAATTTTCTGGGTATAGAACATGTGGGTGTATTTATGTCCACCAAGGGAAAATGGGTTTTTGGCGTTACCAGTACGGATTCTAGATCTGCAGTTTTGGATCCCAAATTCAGATTTTCAATTTCTTCATCCAGGTTCTTGATAACTGATTTCAATGAAAGTATCCATCCAGGTGTTCCTTTTTCTTCTCCTTCATCTACTTTTAACTTTTCCGAACTTTTCAGACCCGGTATTTTATTTGGAGTACTAGCTGCTTTAATTTTTGAATTATAATGGATAGCCTTGGACTCAGGTGTTATCTCTTCTTGAACATTTTTGCCAATAATTTCAGACGGGTCTTTCTGGTCTTCAAATTGTCTGTCTGGATAATTGGAAGCTGTATCTGACGAAGGTCCCTCCATTTTTTCTGATTTTTTCATCTCGGAGCTTAAACCAGGGGGTAGACGGTTAGTGCCTTATAAATGGTAGAACATAGCATCTCACGTACACTCGAAATCCTAAAATAAGATAATATTCAGATAATTTGGAATTATAATTAAAATAAAATATAGTAAACAATTGAACAGTAATATAATTACATAATTAAGTATTTTAATAATTATTTATGTAATTCAATATGCTTTTTTATAGATTTTTAAAATAAAAAAGCGTTTTTACTTTTTATGTATAGAAAATTGAGTCCAGAAAGTAATATAAAGAAGTAAATTTTTTTTTTAATTTTTCAGAATTCATATAATTAATCTGAACATGACAGTGTATAATATAAAAAGATTGAAAATGGGAGATGAAGAGATATTCAAATTTTTGTGGAAGGATAGAGAAAGTAGATAGAAATTTTTTGTTATGGATAGAAAGAGATAGGAAAAGATAGAGCCAAGTGAAAACGATGGAAAAAGTTGTAACATTTGACACTGAATGTAAATAATAAACAACTTCCCTATTAAGGGTGTTGGAGCCAAGATCTTATCTAAAAATCCAATTTCTTCATTTTATTCAACAAATATTAAATTTGGAATTATTTCCCTCTGCAGGATTAATCAATTTTTAACTAGAATTATGCGCACAGAGCGAAAAAATATTTAATTTCGATACTTTTTGCATAAAACGAAGAATTCAAAATCTATCTTCAAAATTCAATATTTTCGTTTCACTAAGCTGCTTCTCTTGCCCCCTGGCTGCTACGCCACTGATCCTCGTGGATTTTCACGTGTTTTTCACATCCAAAAATAACACGAGGATTTTTTCAGTAGATACAAAGAATTTTTTTTTTTTTTGGTAGGGAATAACTAACAATAATTTTAAATCAAAAGTTTCAGAAATACTTTATGTGCATAGAGGTTTCTTTTGATACATTTTTCATCGAAATGGAATTCGCACACTTTATCACCTCCAAAATAATTTGAGACGCCTTATCCAACCTATCTATACACTTTTGCAACACAATCAATCTTTCAACCTAGAAATATATAAGTAATTTTACAAACCAGAATTTTTGAAACTGGCATACCTCAAATGGGCAAAATTGAATTTTATGAGTATCAGAAATATTGAATACAGCTGCTTTAAAGGTGTTGGAACCAAGTTACAATCGAAAAATTTTTGCTTTTTTCTCTCTGTAGAATTAATCAATTTTTAACTAGAATTATGCGAACAGAGGGAAAGAATATCTAATTGAAATATTTTTTAAACCAAATGAAAATATTGAATTTTGAAGTCAGATTTTGAATTCTTCGTTTTATGCAAAAAGTATCGAAACTAAATATTTTTTCGCTCTGTAGACAGTCTTATATATTTGAAAAAAGATGTGCTACAAAGCAAAAAAATATTTATGTATTATTTTCGTTAAGTAAAATAGGTATCAGTACGTACTAATTAGTGCAATTAGTGGATATTAATTATTACCTTAAGACTTGATCTTATTGGAGCTGTAGACTTGTGGAGCATCGTTGATTTTGGAGCGGCGTTCCCGACTATCCCTTGTATTATATTATTTGCAGAAGTGGCGCTCCTCGGTAGCGTGTTCTCAAAACGCAACGCAAACTGATGAGATTGAAAAAGATAAAAGTATTCTTCTTTCTCTTTAACTCAGTCTCTTTAGCACAGGGCCGTGCACAAGAGTGAGGGGGGGGGGCAGAACCGAATTAAGACAACTCGAGGCCCAGGGCTGTCCATTTTTTTACCCCCACCCCCCTGACGAAAATGTATTATTATAAATACATATTAACAAGTTACCCTCAAAGAGAATTAAAATAATAAATTTAATTTTTATACAAATTTTTTTTAAGTTGAAAAATTTGGGGGCCTCTTCAAAAGCGGGGCCCAGGGCTTCAGCCTCCCCCCTTAATAATCAGCCTTCATACTTGAAAATTTCAAGTCTTAAGGCTGTTGGAGAAAAAGACAAAAAAATATAAATAAACAAAAAAAAACGGCGAAATCTGTGGAAAGAACCTAATCTGTCAGCTCATTACAATATATATAGATTTTTGACACTAAAAATGCAGTGATTGAATTGTTGTTTGGCCAGGGTGGATTTTTAGAGTGCACGAGGGTGGGATGCTCCTTATTTGTTTGGAAAAATTAATAGATAAGCTAAAATACCAAGATTTGTTGTGGAATAAAATCGTGGGTTCTGAGGCCATGTTTTGACACGTTTTTTACTATGCTCAGTTGTTCGTTGCATAGGTACAGCGTCATTGTACATTTCAGGTTGGTTCGCTTAAGGGCATGCTCTGCCCCATGGTTTGTGAAAATTTTTTTTCGAAGTCACCACGGCCAAACGAAATGATATATCGCTTTCAAACTTTGGGATATGGAAAATGAGACACTAAATTACGTTTTAAAATTTAATTTGAGTAGTAATTTTGAAAAAAAAAAGCTAAGTCGGTAAGGTAGGGATCGGATTTTTTTTCAAAATTACTACTCAAATTAAATTTTAAAACGCAATTTAGTGTCTCATTTCTCATATCCCAAAGTTTGAAAGCGATATATCATTTCGTTTGGCCATGGTGACTTCGAAAAAAAATTTTCACAAACCACGGGACAGAGCATGCCCTTAAGAACTTACCGGTAATATTTGGAACGTCGTGAATATTACCGGTAAGTTCTCGAGCGAACCAATCTGAAATGTATAATTCCCCTGCCGTAGTCAGAAAAAAATTTCGGGGGGGGGGGGTTTGGTTTGATGGACTAGTAGAAAAACATCATGTTGTTTTAATAAAAGAAAACTTACTACAGAAATATTTTTTATTTTTCATTTCAGGGGGGGGGGTCGAATCCCTTTGATCCCTCCCCTGCAGGGTTGCACGGTTACACGTAACTTGAGGATTTTTACGTATATTATTATGGTTTTTTACATTTGTAAATTACGTATTATACGTAGAAAACCTCCCACTCCATATGAATATAATGTTTTCAACGTAATATACGTACGTAAATTACGTAAAATACTCATGTAATTTACGTATGGTATATTACGTGTGCAACCCTGCTCCCCAGGCTACAGCCTTGTCCCCAACTTTATAGTTTATACGTCGTTTATACCAGGGCCGTGCGCAGAAATTCATGTTGGGGGGGGGGGGTCGAAATATTTTTATGATTAATTCATATGTTACAATAAAAAAAATTTTCTTCAAATGATCTTCTTTGATGTACATTAAAAACTTATTTTTAATTTTAATTTGTCTAATGGGGGGGGGTTGAACCCCCCCATTGCGCACGGCCCTGGTTTATACGTTCACAATAATAAACCAATACCAACTAATATGTACACACACAGACATAAACCTATAGTTGGATGACGTCGACTTCTCTTGATTTTGTTTTCAGGGGGGGGGAAACTTCTTATTGATAAGTATACTGAATGGTGCCGAAAAAGCATATGTTTCCGTGGCAAAAAAAGACCGGTCTATCTCAAACAAACTATTTAGTCCGTAAGTTAGTGCAATAAAAAAATAATATTTGAATTTGAGTGAAATCGCCTCAGAATGTGAAAATTGTCTCGAAACAGAGGTTAGGCCATTCCAGTTTTCACGATTCCAATTTTTGATAGACGTCCAGGAAAATAGGAGATTTATTAATTTATTATATCTATGTTATTAAAGTAGATATTTGGAAAAAAGAAAGTTGAAATGAAGACTAGAAAAACTGTTGCTGCCTTGGGAGCTGGTTTGATCCTAGCATGCTGTGTTATGATTTATTTGATGCTAGACGTCACTCTCTTTCCCTTAGGACACAATTTTAAGTCATCTGTCAAAGACGTAAGTTATTTTAGATATTTTAAATATTTTCTAAGACATTTGTTTGCTTTTTATATTCTGCTAAGGGCGTTGGACCCAAGTGTTAAACTTAAAATTCAATTCTCCATTTTACTCTACGAAAATTATAGATAAATAATTTTTCGCTCTGTAGCACTAATCTTTTTCCTAATATAAGACTGTACACAGAGCGAAAAAATATTTAATTTCCATACTTTTTGCATAAAATGAGGAATTCTAAATCTAGCTTCAAAATTCAATATTTTTATTTTATTTAAAACATATTTTTATTAGATTTTTCTCGCTCTGTACGCATAATTTTAGTTAAAAATTGATTAATCGTGCAAAGGGGAAAAAATTACAAATTTAATATTTGTTGAGTAAAATGAAGAAATCGAATTTTTAGATTAGAACTTAACGAGCTCATTCTTAGTTTTTGTACATTTCACCTTAGAGGGTTCTTTTGTTTCTCTTTTTTCGAAAATGTATTAAAAATAGAAAACAATTTAATAAATCACTTTGTTTTAAAAATGTATCTAGTTTAAAATATATAATTTGTGTTTAAGGATATGTGATACTTTACCATAAGAGCAAATTAGTTATACCAATTATACATTCATAATAATAAATATTTTTACTGTAAATACTGTAAATATATGATTGAAAAGTTCTGAACGTGCAAATGAACGAATTTTTGATGAATTATTGATTGTATTTGTAACTATAAAAAGTTTTTAAATACTGATTCATTTACATTGAAAATAATAAAGCATTAAATAAACTTGTAATCCTGATTGTTATTTTAGTAGGTACAATATTTCTGGATAAAATATAATTTGAAAAAATATTTCGTTCATTTGAACGTTCAAAACTCTATTCACATAAATATTTATTATTATGAATGTATAATTGGTATAACTAATTTGCTCTTATGGTAAAGTATCACATGTCCTTAAATTATATTTGTTATAAAAAAGGTTGCTTAAATAGTCAGCGTGCCAGTGTATTATAAAATTGTATATAAATGACTAAATCAAGCTTCAGCAAATATGCTAATAGAGATAAGATAATTCAAATTTTTGTGCAGTTTATATGATACTTATGATTAAGTAAGTAACGAATACTGTAAATGAAATTCTAATGTTCGCACAGCAGGCAGACTTTAACAAACATGTAAACCCAAGGAATAATAATTATTATTATAATTATTATGAGAGTAGAATTTTTTTTCTTTCAAATACTTAAGGAGATAATTTCTAATCTAAAAATTTGATTTCTTCATTTTACTCAACAACTATTAAAATGGCAATTATTTCCCTCTGTAGAACTATTTAATTTGTAACTATAATTATGCATACAGAACGAGAAAATATCTATTTAAAATTTTTTTGAGTAAAACGAAAGATGAGCGCTACAGAGCGAAAAAATATTTATCTATAATTTTCGTTGAGTATAATGAAGAATGGAATTTTGAATTTAACATTTGGGTCCAACGCCCTTAAATTTTAATTTTAAGATGAATAATAAAATTAAGATGAAAAATCTGATTTATAATGAATTTTACAGAACCAATGGCTCCACTTCGAAAGTAGATTAGCGAAACTTGAAAAGGATTTAAGTCGTCACCACGAGGCGATGTCTACTGTTCAGGTTGGGTCCCAAGTAAAACCGGAAGTCATTCCACCACCTGATTATGAAGGAATTCATCCTCGTTTTGAATTTGCAAAGCGAAAGGGTAAAGCGTTAACCTGCAATTTTGACATGACCAAAACTCCTCAGGTTGATATTCAGATGCTGGATATCTATAAACAACTTGAATTCAACAATCCTGATGGTGGAGTTTGGAAACAAGGATGGAATATCAAGTATGATGAAAAACAGTGGCACCCAAATCGTAAACTAAAAGTTTTCGTTGTCCCTCACTCGCATAATGATCCTGGATGGCTGAATACTTTTGAAAAGTATTATACTGCTCAAACTCAGAGGATTTTAAATAATATGGCTACACAACTCGCGAAAGACAGGAGAAGAAAATTCATTTGGGCTGAGATTTCTTTTTTCAAACTTTGGTAGGTCTTTAAGTTGTGTTTAATTCAAGAATAATTATTCTTCCAATTTTAATTTCGAACCAATTTCTTTTTTTACAGGTGGGATGAGCAGAGCACATCAACTCGAGAGTTAGTAAAACGTCTTGTTCATGATGGCCAACTAGAAATAGTCGCTGGTGGTTGGGTGATGCCTGATGAGTCTGTTTCCCACTGGATGGCCCAGTTAACTCAATTAACAGAAGGTCACCAATGGTTAAAAGCAAACCTGGACTTTGTTCCAAATAGTGGCTGGGCAATTGACCCCTTTGGACTTTCCCCGACGATGCCTTTTCTACTGAAAGGCGCAGGAATGGAGAATTTGGTTATTCAAAGGGTCCACTACTCAGTGAAAAAAAAGCTCGCGAAGGAAAAGCTTTTGGAGTTTCGATGGAGGCAACTTTGGGACAACGATGGATCTACGGAACTCTTCACACACATGATGCCTTTTTATAGCTACGATGTTCCCCACACATGCGGTCCAGATCCTAAAGTTTGTTGCCAGTTTGATTTCTTCCGCCTGCCCAATTTCGCTCTTACCTGCCCTTGGAAAGAAAATCCGAAAGCGATTACCAAGGCGAATGTTGTTGAGCGAGCAAATCTTTTGTTGGATCAGTATCGGAAGAAGGCCCAACTTTTTAAGACTAATACTGTTCTTGTTCCTTTGGGAGATGATTTTAGATATTCGCAGGTGATTAAATAGCCACTATGACTGCAAACATTAAAATTAACGATCATCTTTAAAAATTAAATTCTTTTTTTTCTAGTCTTTAGAATGGGAAGCGCAATACAACAATTATCAGAAACTTTTTGACTACATGAACGAAAATCATCAATTAAATGTCCAAATTCAATTCGGAACGTTGGCAGATTATTTCGATGCTGTAAGAGAGTCTAAAAATGTAGAAGAGTTTCCAAGTCTATCCGGAGACTTCTTTACATATGCAGATAGAGACGATCATTACTGGAGTGGATATTATACATCAAGGTACACATAATGGACTTAAAATTGTCAACAATTTTAGTATTATTAAATTCTAAAAGATTTAAAAAATGAAAATCCTAATTTTAATGATTGTAAATTGTAATAATATCGTATTTTCCAGACCTTTTCATAAAAGACTAGACCGAGTTCTTTTAGGATCACTTCGAGGATCGGAATTGCTCTCTACAATTGCTTATATTAAAGGAAACGATCAATTAGCAGAAGGAAACATCGCTTCTCGAATCAGTGAAGCCAGAAAATGGCATTCTTTATTCCAACATCATGACGGAGTCACCGGAACAGCTACGGACAACGTTGTTGTCGATTATGCCCAGAAAATGATTAAAGCTTTGAATAATTCAGCTCATGCTCTTCAGCAGTCTGTAGCACATTTGCTTAAAAGTCCTCAGAATTCTCAAATCAATACTGACGAGGTTTATTTAACTCTTGATGAAACTCGGTTAGTATTTATTATTTTAGAATAATACAATTTGAAAAAATTATAGTAATGTAAATAATCTAAACATATTTAATTTTAGATTACATCATACAAGCGCGGGTGAAAAACAAGTTGTAATGCTCGGCAATGATTATCCCTCGAAGAAAATCATCCTCTATAATTCTCTTCCACGAAAAAGAACGAAAGTTCAAACGATTCTGATTTCTACACCCCGTGCAAGAGTTACAGATCGAATGGGTCACCCAGTGGAGTGTCAAATTTCTCCCGTTTGGGTTGGACCTTCAGCACTTTCGGCTGCAAAATACGAACTTTCTTTCCTAGTAACAGTACCGGGTTTTGGATTGACAACTTACGTCATTCATACTGTGCATGGAAATTCTTTACCGAAGTGGGTGGTTTTAAATTTTGAAAAAATCTCAATTTTATATAGTTCTATCAAATTAAAACTGTTTCTTTTTCTTTTTTTAGAGAAGTGCACATGGCAAATGTGACTTTATACAACACAGCTATTCCTTTTGCTGGAGTTCCAGGCTTCAGCAATCCGCAAATTTATCCCTACACCCAGGAATTTTCTATCAGCCAACGTCCAGAGCTTTCAGTTGCTTTTGGAAAATCGGGACTTCTAAAAGCTTTACGAATAGGAGATACCACTTTTCCGGTTCATTTAGAATTTGTAAAATACGGGACGAGAGGTGCTGGACAAGATAGAAGTGGGGCTTATCTATTTTTACCTGACAAGAACGATCCAGATCCAGTATCAATGGAGAACGATCGAATAGTTCATCTAGTCACTGGTCCAATTTTGTCAAGAGTTTTCATCGAACTACCTTATGTTCGACACACTTGTACGCTTTTTAATTCTCCTGGGAGCGACGGACTTGGATTGCAGATTTTGAATGAAGTTGATATATCGGAGGCACAGAATTTTGAACTTGCAATGAGACTAGACACAGATATTGCTTCTGGAGATCAATTCTTTACAGATCTCAATGGACTTAATGTAGGAATATTAATAGAAACTCAAATTATTTTTTGTGACAATTGCAAAAAATTATAATCAAGTCTTTAATAAAATAAAATTACTCTTTTTCAGATGATCAGACGACAGCGATTTCCAAAGATCCCTATACAAGGAAATTATTATCCTCTTGCATCCTCAGGTTATATCCAAGATAAGAGAGTGAGATTAACTATTACTTCTGCTCAGCCTTTAGGTGCAGCATCCATGGCCTCCGGACAATTTGAGGTAGTTAATTTATGCAACTAAAGACATAAGAGTTTTTTTTTAATTCTTATTTATTCGTGGCGTATTAAAATCTATTGGATATCATTACTCGGAATCTAAATATAATACATAATTATTTTTTCTAGATTATGCAAGATCGTCGACTAATGCAAGATGACAACAGAGGGTTAGGCCAGGGTGTAACAGACAATTTACTAACAAATCATCTCTTCACCCTCGTTTTAGAAAAAAAGAAATCCATTTCTTCTCCCGGTTCTGTTGATCATCCCTCGGGGCTTTTATCGCTTGCAGCTCATCTCGCTTCCGAGGAACTACTTCATCCAATCCTCGCTCTACATCCGCGTCCTTTTCTTCCTTTCGAATTAAACGCTTCCTTTTCTCCCCTTCGCCTTGACCTTCCATCTGACCTTAACGTTGTAAGCCTTCGAGTCTTCCCAGTTCCTGAAGGTGCCGGAAAAGGTGTAGGGATGGTTCTTCATCGCCAAGCCCTTGACAATTCTTGGGGGGACGACTCTGTTAGAGAAAGATTTAAAGTTTCCGAAAGTGGAGAAGTTGATCTGAATAAGTTCTTGAGTTACACAGAAGACTGGACAATTAGTGAAGCGCCTTTAACTTTCCACAATGTGGGACCATCCAGAAAGTCTTCGGTCGTCAATCTTTGTCCGCATCAGATTCTGTCTACGTTATTCCACAAGACACAGTCGTAAAACGAAAGACGATAACGAGATAAAGAAAGATAAAGATACTCATGGTATAGGAAAGAAATCAGCAACAGCTTGAATCAGCACGCTTCAGGTTTAACTTGCTCAGAATCACGTAGTGCAGTCCTTCGGAAAAGTGGGGACTCGTACTATCCAGCTTGTAACTGCAAAAATATTTATTTCGAAGTCAGAATTTAGATTCAGTTCTTTTAAATATTTATTACTCAACCACCTGTTTAATAAGATAGTGTTGTTATTAATTTGTAATTATTTTAATGATCTCCAAATTAGAGGGGTTCGAGTTGAAAGTCCAGGACTTTGAGTGCATTGGTTTGGAAGCGTTTAAAGCTTATTTTATAACTTTAGATTTCGCTTGAACTCAAAGATAGAAATTAGATAACTAATTTTGTGCGGTTTTAATTTTTTAATCGTAAATTTGAAATCTAAAAACAGTTAGGACACATTTTAATTTTTTGGTTTTCAAGTTTTGCATTTTTTTAAAAAGTGAGACCAATCTGCAAGATGCAAATCAAAAAACTAGAGCCTTATGGGATAGATCACCGATTTGAGGCAACTTCTGTGATATTATTGATTTTGTAATCATGGGAAACGTTAAAGTTCCCCGCTTTAGACTTAGCATTGTATTTAAGATTAAAAAGCATGATCATTAGGGAAGGTACTTATTAAAATCAAATACTGCAGTAGAATAGAATTAGCACAATTGTAATCTTTTTTGCATTAATAATTACGATTCTCATACAAGAATTTTGCATGTCATTAAATGTGTGCGAGTTGAGTGTGAATTTTAAATAAAGTGAACGTGAATAGTAAAAATTAAAAACTGGTGCATTATTTAATACCTAAATTCTCAGTAATTATCGTAATTGGTTATACTTTTTAAATAAATCAAACTTACCCAAGAGCATGGAAAAATGGAACGGCGGTTACATTGGATTTGAAGACGGTCAAAACTACTTTTTGTATTTGATTTTGTAATGCCAATGATTCCAGAGCATGCATCATAAATTTTCCTAATCCTTTTCTTCTTGCCTCTGATTCTAATTGTAATTCATAACTAAAAGAGGAAAAAAAATTATAGAGTTTAAATTGGAAATTCAAAAATTTGAAAAATCTTAATTCACATTAATTGAAGAACTTTTTATGGAATACCTACCAATATAAAACATCTTTGTCGTCGTCTAGGTCAAAGCGAAAATGTGAAAAACCGACATTTTTTCCATTTGAAGTTGCAACCAAATACCAAGCAGCTAAATCAAAAAGTTCGGCCTGCTTTTCTTCTGGATTCCATCCCCAGGGTGATTCCTGGTAAGGTTTTTTCATGTTTCTCTCCATGAGATTGAATATCCAGGAGCGTGTTTCGGGTGACAAATCTTTTGCGCGATTACAGTTGATTTCATAATCAATTCCATCTTTGGATACGAATTTTTGAAAGGAAAGAGACAAAGTTTGTTCTACAGAATTTGCTTTGTCTACCAATTTTTTGGCAATTGCTCTCTTATCTGCTTGCAGCTGACGTCTTGATTTGCGTGGTTGTTTCTATAATTTAAGAATATAAAGAATCAGATTCCACTTCTTTCATGTGATTTAAAAAAATATAAACAGTAAAGAACAGTCTTATTGTTAATATTATTTAAAATATTACCTTCATATTTACAGTGGTTTGGTGATTTTGAAGGCTGCCGCTAAAATAAAGCAATCTTAAATTAATATAATTTCATCAACAATAAACAGTACATTTTATCCAGAATGGAATTTCAAATATCAGAATAAAATCAGGGTGGCCAAAAGATTTAATTTTTCAATTTCCCTGACTTTCAGACAAGTTTCCTTGATAGCAAAGTATTAAAAATACGTATAAATTTTTAATAATTATACTATTGAAATTTTTCAAAAATTTCGTATATCATTTTAAATATTTTTTAATTTAAAATCACTTTACAACATTTAACATTCGTAAAAATCTCTGGAATTTACAACAACTTTTGAAAAGATCTATTAAAATTCATTAAAATTTCTTGGAAATTTCTACAAAAATCTTAAAATTCCACGAAATCCCTTAAAACTGGTTAATATTTCATGACATCCCTTCAATTTTTCACGAATCTTTTAAAAAATTCTCAAAATCATTAGAAATACTTTAAATTCCAAGAAAAAATTCAAAATATTTTAAAACTCCTAAAAATTTCTTAAAATTTTCTGTAATCCTTCAAAATTACATAAAACATTTTCAGAATCTCGTGAAATATTTTTTAATTACACGAGGAATTTTAAAATCTCTTAAAATGCATAACAATTTCTTTACATTATTGGAAACCGATTGACATCCCATAAAATTCGCTGAAATCTTTTGAAATTCCTAAAAACATCTTTAAATATCCTAAAATTCCACTATATAATATTAAAAATTCCATTTTACAATTATTTTACAAAATCGTTTACAAATTATAAAAATCTCGTGAAATTATTTAAAATTACCTAAATTGCATTAAAATATCTAATAAAAATTCTTGAAATAAAAAATGTTAAAATCTTTTAAAAATTAAAAATGACTTGAAATTTTTTTTAATTCTATGAGGACTTTTAAAATTTCTTAAAATCATTTTTAAAATGTCCAAATTTATTAGAATTTTTACAAGCTTCTAAAAATTATTCAGAATTCCACGAAAAACTTTAAAAATCCCTTGAGGAAAATTAAAATTTTTTAAAATTACTCTAAGTAATTTAAATTTCTTACAATTCTTACACGCTTTTTAAAATCCGTTTAAATTCCTCGAGGATATTTATAATTCCTTAAAATCTCTTAAAATTCTTACAAGTTTCTTAAAATCCTTTATAATCCGACGAAAAATTTTTAAATCCTCTAAGATACGCAAGAAACTTAAAAATCTTTTGAAAGCTTTTCAAAATTCCATCAAATCTTTAGAAAACCACAAAAATCTCGTGAAATCCTTTAAAACTTCTCAAGGAACTTTAAAATTCCTAAAAATTCTTTGAATTCCTTAAACTTCCTTAAAAATCTCTTAAGGGTGTTGGAGTCAAGTTCTAATCTAAAAGCTCGATTTCTAAATTTTACTGAACAAATATTAAAAATGAAATTCCCCCCCCCCCTCCCTATAGAATGAATCGATTTTTAAGTAGAATTATGTGCACAGAGTGAGAAAATTTCTAATTCAAATATTTTTTGCTTAAAATGCAAATATTCAATTTTGATGTCAGATTTTGAATTCTTCGTTTTATGCAAAAATTATCCAAACTAAATATTTTTTTGCTCTGTACACAATCTTAGATTTGACAAAAGATTAGTGCTACAGAGCGAACAAATATTTATCTATATTTTTCATTGAGCAAAATGGAGAATGGAATTTTGTGCTTAGCATTTGGGTCCAAAAAGCCCTTAACATCTTTTAAAATTATTTAAAATGTCTTGAAATCATTAGAAACCTAGGGAATATCAGACAATACCTGGAAATTATTTATAATCCTTCGAAATCTTCGGATAGTTTCTAAAATTTGTAAAATTATATAACATTATAAAAATTATTATATAAAATTATATATATTCAAAAAAAAACAACATAGTTAATATAATTGTCCATTTCTATTTTCCCTGACATTTCCATGATAAATTTTTTTTTCTTCCTGACATTTGGCCACCCTGTAAAATTAAATCAGGGCGCCACCAAAGTTAATATGGCCGCGAAAACGGTTAAATTTTTAAAAATATCATGGAGTTCGATTAGTAAAAATCACAAAAAATCATTCAAAAAACCACAAAATGCAATTAACTATCAAAGAAATTTGTTATTTTACAAATTTTACATCCTAAATTTCGTCGAGGGAGAAGAGTTTTATAATAAGCTTTATAAGTTTTATAATTTTCATTTATTTTAAATTTACCACTTTATAAAGAATGAAAAATTGGACAACAAGAATTCCCTATATCTTTTTCAAACTTTTTAAAGAGCCATAAATGTATAACATATATATATTATAATTATTTACATAACCTCAAAACAGTATTGAAATTACACCACTTAGAAAAAAGGAAATTCATTTAGTAAACTTATTCCTTAGTAATTAACACTTGATAGATTTGCCTTATACTATATCAAATACCTGGTAAATACAAAATAACACTTTTTAAAAAAGCACAATATACAAACTTCCTGCAAAACTTTTCTGCTTTTCTGTATTTATGGTGTTCTGAAAACTGGAATCCGGAACTGGAATTCTGGAATCTGGACCACTTCCCGCTTTAAATTCATTTAATGCGCATGTGCCAGGGCCGTGTGCAAGGAGGGGGTATGGGCAGGGTTGGGTAAATAAAATACCCTAGGTAAATTACATGGTTTTTTACAATAATTTACTAGGTATTTTACGTCGAAAACACCAAATTCATATGGAGTGGAGAATTTTCTACGTAAAATACGTAATTTACCATAAGTAGAAAACCATGTGTAATAAGTAAAAAACTTTGAGTGACGCGACACTGCACAACCCTGGGTTTGGGTTTTCAAATCCCCCCAATAGACAAATTAAAATGAAAAAGAAGATTTTAATTAACATCCCTGGCGAAGGCTTTAGATAGAAAATTTCCTATCCGAATTAATCCGAGCCAATGCGAAGTCTCTTTCCAAGCGAATCAGTTTCATTCCGAGCCAATCTGAAGTTCGCATGATTCCTATCCGAATGAATCCGAACCAATCCGAAGTTTGAAGGAAGATTTCTATCCGGAATGGTTCGGATCCATTCGGATTGAAAAGTTCCTTCGGAATGGATCGGATTCATTCGGATTGATAAGTTTCTTCGGAATGGTTCGGATTCATTCGGATTGGAAAGTTTCTTCGGAATGTTTCGGTTTCATTCGGATTCGCTCGGATAGAGATTTCGCATTGCCTCGGATGACTTCGGATTGGCTCGGATTGGAATCTTATCCGAAGCTTTCGCCAGGGAATAATTTCAAGAGAAGAGTAATCCGTTTTATAGTCGAAATATTTCCCCCGTTTTGGTGAAGATAAATAAATTTCCATTATGTAATTTAACGTCAATCATTTCGTAATTCCATTGGATTTTAAAAATATTTTTGTTATCATTCTCTTTAGTAATATTTTTTGAATAAGTAAAAGGGAAGATGTTTCACAAAAAATGAAAAAATAAATATACAAATACGGATATTATTACAAATTGTCAGATGATACCTCACGATGAGTCACGAGGTCATCAGTGACCTCTAAAAATTATTGTTGCTAGTAATTAACACGAAATTCATCAGCTAATTACACAGGAGGCTAATTGGTTCGGTTTAAACTGGCGAGATATAAAAACGAGAAGAATGTGAGCGAAGTTGAAAAAAAAATGATTTAAAACTCAACCGAACAATTTCAACTCAGTATTTGTTAGGAATTATTTTTAAAAAGTACAATAAACTTTGCTAAATTTTTCATTAAATTTTTAAGTTCCTTTTTGTGGAGGCAATCAACATTTTTTCGAAATTTAGAATAAATTTTCAACAATAAATGTGAGTTTCCTACTAAAAACCATTTGTTATTCACTGATAAATCAGAGTTAGGTATAAAACAGAATATTTTATTTTTCAACCAAAAATTTAAAAAAAAAAATCACTAAATTGTGACTTTTCACAATTGCTGAAAAAAAAATCCCAACACGGGTTTGAAAATCACTAAATTTGTGACAAATTCACTAAATTGGTCACTCTGGCATACTCGACTTTACTTTACCCTACTTTGTTTGTATATTGTATACTTTGTAATTGAATTTTGTTCTATCGTTCTATGTTTATCATTGCTACTTGAAATATGTAAATAACACGAATAATAATTATTAAGGTAAAAATGAAGGCGGATTCAATTAAAGAACAAAAATTGTTCACTAATTCCATATTCTAGTTTTGAATATCCCGCCAATTGTAGCGCAGGGAGTCAGGGGTACCAACACCAGCGCACGAGCAACAACGAGCACCATCAGGTCATCAGGATGCCATCGGCGCCATCCATCAGGAATCAGGTATTGTGAGGCATCATCTCCAAAACACAAATTTCGTGTTATTGATATAATCATCCGATAATTATCATGAAAACTGAAACGTTTACCTAAATTTTGGGAAGGAAACCATTAATTAATGTGTATTTTGTATTAATCAAGAACAAAACTTGTGAACTAAAGAAATAATAATGGAAAACGACGGGTCATCGTCGATGCGAATTGAAGGATTACCACCAGTTGCCCAGGAGATGGAGGTAATTTTGAGAATTTTAGTTTTTTATTTTCATTATTATATACGAGAACATTTTCAATCTTATATATTCAAGTAATAACATTAAAATATGTATTCCTAATCTCGTAAAAATCGAATAAAAAAATGATTCAATTCGATTTTTATATGGATTATTAGATTGTAAAGTCAAATTTATTGTATACGTTTTTGATCCTTATGTGAAAATGAAAACATTTGCAATGATAAAGTTGATAAAGTCGGGGAATTTGAAAGTTTAGTAAGATTAAAAGGCTGGAGAGTATTATAGATTTTAAATTTCTTTACCCCAATTGGCCAGTAATTGATCTCAATTAAAATCAATTGAGTTTTATCGGAGTGTATCGGAGCTTGGGAAGGAAATTTCTACCAACGTCAATTTAATTATTTATTTTTATTAAAAATTACAAATTTGCTTGCTCTAATGAAAATATCTTCTTTTTTTCTGTGCAAAATTAATAATCCCATTACATTTGATTTACAGACGTTCCTGGTTCGTTTCTTAGAACAACGTTTGCTGTCGTATGAAGCAAAAAAACATACGTTCGGTCGAATGGAATCCTTTGACGAAAAAGTCGAGTCCTGGACAAATTACGTCGAAAGATTTGAGCTTTACTGCGAAGCAAATGATATTCCACTTCAAAAAATGTCAGTTCTTTTCCTCACAGTTATGGGTCCCAAAATGTACAATATATTCAGAGATATTTGTGCCTCGGAAAAACCACGACAACAGAGTTTTGAGAGAATAGTTGAAACTATCGGTCAATATTTAGAGCCAAAGCCACCAAATATTAATACTGAACGTTTCAAATTCGGTAATTGTCATCAAGGAAGTGACTGTCTAAAGGATTTCATTGAAAAACTGAAATACCTCGGGATGAAATGTAGTTTTAAAGAAGAACACAAAACCAGATTGCTGGATCAATTTTTGCTTGGGCTTAATTCGGAAAGGATAAGAAATAGACTATTAATGGAGAGGAATTTAAACTGGGAGAATGCAGTAAAGATCGCTGCGAGAATGGATGATGAAAATATTAGTGAAGGTTATACTTATGTATTTATCAATTCAAAGTTATTAATAATGACAAAAGATCATTTTTTTTCAAGAAATCTCTATTATTTTTTGCATTTCAGATATGATTACTAAGATGCAACACGTAAAAAATCTCTATTCAGAAAATCTCCAAACGGTAGATATAAAAATTAAGAAATTTCTAAAAGTAAAGATCTCGAATGTATTTTCGTCAATTTGTAATCTTGATTATAGGAAAATGACAATAGTATGAGTGAAAATGATAAGAAAGATTGTAGAAGATCTGGAAGAGATTCAAAAAGGCCCGAAAGTTATAATTATACGTATGATCTTCCTTCAAAGAAACGAAAGGTGTCCTCTGTGAGTTTAATCCATTTATATTTTTATTTATTCATTTATTAATTGAAATTTATTATATCTAAGTTAATGTGACTTTTAATGGTAGTCAGAAGTATAGATATTGTAATATGTAATTCTTATTTTTAGGATCAAAAGGTAGAAGAGGAAAACGAGACAGAAATCCACAACTTGAAGTTGGAAAATAAGAGGCTGAAGATGGAACTTGAAGAGATGAATAGAATACAGAAAGAATTAACTGTCCTTAATCGAGATTTACAAAGTCGTTTAGTTAACGATTATGAAGAGCTTCGAAGTACTACTTTACTTTATTAATAACTTTTTTTGAATCTAATCTACCAACTTGAAATAATATTAAAGATTATGTTTTTTTTCAACTTTACTTTCTATTTTAGCTACATTAGCGAATGTTTGTTCGTCTGAAATAAATCAATCAGCGAAAGGAGTCTTGCCTATTGGGTATGTTCGAAGAATTGACAAACATGTGAGTCTAAAAATAATATTTTATTATATTAAAGAGATTCTTTTCCACTTTTCTCTGAAAATAAAACTGAATCTTATTTCATAAACTACAAATATTTTAGGTACATTTAGGTAGAGACGTGTGGATACCAAAATCAACATTCGACACAGTAATGTGCACAGCGAGAAATCCTAGTATCTTTATAAAAAATATGGCTCTTGCTGTTTTTGGACACGAAACTTTGGAACGAAGTTCAGTCACCGGACAATTATCAAATAGGACGAAAAAGTTTTACGAAGGTCCACCGAAGCAAAAGCTAGATCCAACGAAATTGCTCGCCATAAAAGGTATCTTAAAATAAAAAACTTTAATTCTCTCTGAAAATATAATTATTCGTTTCATGAAAATATATTTCTAATTAAAATTAATATTTTTTCAGATGTTTTCCGATATTGGCTTCAAGATATTAAAAAGGTGGATGAATGTACTATGGACATTGAATTAAGAAAAGTTGGTTCATATATTGGACACAAAATCGCGGACTTAAATCGAAGGAAAAAAGATACTGGTGAGTAATTTACTTCATAATTAGTTTCATTTTATGTGGATATTTAAAAATGAATTGTTTGCTTATTTTTTATTTCAGAAGACACACAAAGGGCTTCCGACGATTACACAAGAACATCTGATGAATTTCAAAGACTTGATCTCTACCAAAGAACTCAAGAAAATTACCAATCACACTATCAAAGAAGTTCTCAAAACGCTCAGAGATCTTCAATCGATTATGAAAGAAACCCAGAGACTTTTGATTTGATGATGGTAAATGTAAAAAGCGAAACACATGATGGCAATGACGAGACTCTGAATGGATCTGGAGAAGCTATTTTCATTCCAGAGGGAAAAGTTACTGCAGAAAATGGAATTCCTGTCGAAGATGCTAACGACGAGGTCAATAACGTTGACGACGAACCGTTCATTTCCTATTTGTAATTTTTAATCGAAAACTTCTTTTATTCTCTGTAAGAAACTGTTCTTACATATCCTCTTGTTGATGATATTTGTTAAGTACAAGATAATGTTATTATTGTAATTTATCATTTCTTTTATTACTCTGTATAATTTTATTATTTTTCTATGAATGAAAAAATGTTATTTATCTTTAAGTTTCGTGCCCATCCTGCATTTTATGATTTTTTCATTAATGAAAAGTGCTTACTGACGAGTATGAAGAATTAGAATACATGCATAGTATACTGTAATTCGTATATTCCCTTTTTTAATGGTGGCTGTAGAAAAAGAACTTCGTGTAGTTTCAAATAAACCACACACTTTTGGTAGATTTTGAAAAAAATTTTTTGGATCGTATTCACCTACTGCAATTTGGAATCGTTCGAATTGAGAAAATAAAATAAATATGCAACTAAAATTCAAATTGCTCGAATTTTGCATTATAAAATGTTGATATTTTTTTTTGCAAAAATATTTATATTTTCGCGGGCTTGCTTACAACGCTACGGAAGTTGAATGAACTATTTACGAATGAGGCATTATTGCTTTGCTTATCTTTGTTATTATTTAGTCTCTGGATTTGTTTTGTATATCTAATAATAAGGACATAAAAGAATTAGGGAACAACTAAAGAAATTGTAGTTTTGCTGAAAATTAAATTTTTTATTGACTAGTAGAATATCAAGAATTTGGTAAGCCGACTTTTAAAAATAATTTTAGTTCCTACATTGTACTATTAAATATATTGTATATATTTAATTTATATTTGAGTTCTCATTGTTTACTTATTTTGTAGGATTTAATTGTTTATAGAAATGGCAGAAAGTAAGAAGGAAGAAGAATCCACTAAAGTTGCAGAAGAAAGTTCATTGGTAAGTTTAGATAAACGAATATATATATAGAAATTCTTTATTAAATTTCCCATAATATTTTTAGTGTGCAGGTGAGGGAAAATCTTCAGACTTGGATCCTCGTTTTGAATGTCCAATTTGTATTAGTTGGTTAAAGGAACCAGTTTTAACTATTTGTGGTCACAAATTTTGCTCCGATTGTATAAACACATGGTTAATGTAAGTTGATAAATATTTTACTATGTTTTACATTTTTTTAAGGGTGTTGGAGCCAAGTTCTAATCCAAAAATTCGATTTCTTCATTTTACTAAACAAAATATTAAATTTGCAATTGTTTCCTTCTGTAGGATTAATCAATTTTTAACTAGAATTATGCGTGCAGAGGGAGAAAAAATATCTAATTCAAATATTTTTTAACTAAAATGAAAATATTCAATTTTGAAGATTGGAATTCTTCATTTTATGCAAAAAGTATTGAAATTAAATATTTTCTTACTCTGTACGCAGTCTTATAATTGGAAAAGAATTAGTGCTACAGAGCGAAAAAATATTTATCTATTTTTTTCGTTGAGTAAAATGGAATTTTGAGCTTAACACTTGGGTCCAACGCCCTTAATCAATTAAAATTTTTTATTCTTGCTGACATTGGGAATTTTATAATTAAACTTCTATATACTCGCTAAATAATTCAATTTATATAAATATTTATCACTATTTTTTAGTAAGCAAGGTGCAGCTTGTCCAGTGGATAGTAAACCATTAAATCCTCAAACCGATCTCTTCCCAGATCTTTTCACTAAAAGAGAAATAGCTCAACAAATAACAGATTGTTTATACCGAGAATATGGTTGTACAATCAAGATATCGCCAGTTGACTTGGAAAATCATTTAAATGAATGTCCATACAAGAAAAATGCTATGTGGGCTCAGCCAAATTGTCCTTTTAAAACTCATGGATGTCATCAAGTATTTAAGACAGCCGATGCTTTGAAACGTCATATAGAGGAAAATCTAACTTCACACATGATGGTATTAAATCCTTCTTAAATCTTTCAGACGTTTCCAAGTTCTATGTCCATAGCACAAATATTTGTATTTATAAATTTTCTTTTTCTTTTTAGATGATTGAAACTTCTTTATCGCAACTAATTCTCAAATTTAACATCGATGCAAAAGCTGTGGAAGCAAAATCTTGGGATGCTCCCAAAAAAGGAGAAGATGAAATTCCAAGTGAACCTGAACCCCAGTCATTAATTCAGTAAGTTAAGTATCTATACAAAATAAAAAAAAGGCAAAAATTTTCATCTGACGTAAAACAAAAAAAGTCTTTCTCAATAATTAATTTTTTTCAGTGAATTGTATGAGAAGGTAGTCGTCCTGGAACAACGAAATCATGAACTGGCCTTCGCTCTTAAAAATCTTGAGTCTACTATATGCGAGCGAACTTGCAACGGATCCTATATTTGGAAATTAGAACTCTTTGATGAAAAATTAAAAGCTATGATAGCAAACAGACTCAACATGATCTTCAGTCCCTCTTTTTATACGAGTCCCAGTGGTTACAAAGTTTGTGCGAGAGTAAACGTCTCCCACGGAAATTCTGATTTCCTCTCGTTGGTTCTTCACCTCTCCAAGTCCGAACACGACAACACCTTAGACTGGCCTTTCGATGGATGGATTTCTTTTCTGCTCGTTCATCCGGAAGATCCTAATAAAAGTATTTTCGAATTGGCCAAATCTGAACCGAATTTAGAAGCTTTTCAGAAACCAGTCGACCATATAAATAAGAAAAGTTATGGTTTCACCCAATTCGTGTCGATTAAAAATCTGGAGAATTTTGTTCAAAATGACTGCCTCGTAATTCGAATTGAAGTGAAAGCAATAAGTAAAATAGATAGGATGATAAAAGCTACTATGCCGAATACACTTCTTACAGAAGAGAATCTTAGGATTCATACCGAAGTTTAAACCCGCAGTGGAAGTTGATGAAGTTTTTATCCAACAATGTTAAATTTGATATAAATACTATTAATAATTTCATCACTTTGTACACATCGGGCTGATAAGATAGTGAAAATCTTGATGTTGATGAGATTTTGTTTTTAATACTGCCTGGAGATTATAAATGAAGAGATTGAACTAAAAAAGATCAGGTGTGAAAAGTGTGTTGTGAAAATTGGAAATTTTTAATTAGAACGGCTTTCGGTTATCGGGATTTGTAATTTATTTTAAGGCATTAAGCTTTGAGTTGTGAAAATTGAAAACTTTCAGTATTTGGAGATTTCGAAATTCTAGTATTTTCAGAGAAGTACGTTTTTGGAATTTCGAGCACTCCAGTTTTGATATTTGAAATTATTATATGTTACTCTGAAATATTAAAATTTTATAAATAAAAAGGTATTGCAATAACTATTAAGAAGATACAATTTGAAAAATAATTATTGGAATTTTAACTTAATTTGAATAATCAAAGAGTAAAAAAATTTTATTTAAATATCTTCGAGTATGTTTCTCATTGTTTTGGTGGCAATTTTAGATTATGTTATGAAAATTGTGAAAAAAATTTGTATGTGCGTGTAACACTTAAGGATTTGTTTGTTTTTTAATTATAGTGTGAGAGTGGAACAAGACGAGTAGTGCTAGTGCTAGTGACCTTCTAAAATGCTAAATTTTCATTCGTGGCGTCTCATGGATCCAGAATGCGTTGCTTTCTTGGACAAAACCATGAGAGTGAGAGAGATAGTAGTATTAGTCTGTCTCTCTCTCACTCTCAAGAAAACCGTAACGGTTTTCGGATCCGTGGGACGCCACCCTCAGTTCTCAATGGAGTTGAGTGGAGTAAGTATTAGTACTAAAAATTTACATTTTCCAGTACAACTTTAGCAGTGAGTGAGTGAACATCTACTTTTTAATGCTAATTGAGAACACAAATGGATATGAATTGGATTCAAGTAACATTCAGTCTCATAACGTTTCTTCTTTGTACTATTGGAGGGCTTATTTCTCAATGCGAAAGTCTTCTACCAATTTGGATACGGCAAAGTTTCCGCTATGGAAAATTCGCTGAAAAATTACAGGACCCATTCGTTTCTAAAATTGAGGTTCCAAAGAGGTGAGTTTTTCATTCATTCATATTCATAATTAATCATTATTTTATCGATTTCTATTTTCTAAATTTTAATTATTCATATTGCATTCATAAAGAGAGTCAAATTTTGTCATAGTTAAAAAAAGAATAATAATAATAGTTATTATAATGACAGAATTTATCTTTCCCTTTCTGACTTGCAAAAGATTTGAATAATTTAATAGAAGGAAATTTAAAATCAGAACAGTAAATAGGAATTTATTTAATTTTTCAGATGGTTCCAGCATTTTTACCTTTTCGCAGCTCCATTTTCGACCTACGCTTTATATTTAGCGGTGTGCAAATATGTCTATAATGTTGAAATTCCGGAAAATATTTTTTCGACTTTAGATTTTTTATTGGGATCCGACAGACAACCTTCAGGTACTTTTATTATTTAAAAATTGTATATAAATTTTTTAGTTAAAACAATAAAATGTTTATTTGATTACAGTTTCGCCTGCGAGTACAATTCTCGCTATAAGTCTTTTGACTATCCAGTGTTTGAAAAGATTGTACGAAACTCAATTCGTTAGTATTTTCAGTGATGCAAAATTGAATATCGCAGCCTATATTGCTGGATTTATTCATTATGCTGGCGTGACTTTTGTCATATTTGGCGAATCGGAAGGATTCATCAAAGGTAAAAGAAAAAAGATTATATTTTGAATTTATTTTCAAAATTCTTATCTCCTTGAGTTTCCATTAAAATAAAAAATTTGTTTACCTAATTTTCAGATTCGGAAGTGAATTTCCGATATTCGTTAAGTCTCATTGATTGGATTGCCGCATTCATTTTTCTCTGGATGTCTTATCAACAACTTCAAGCAAATTTCATTCTCGCAAACCTCCGGAAAGACGAAAAAGGTGTCGTTGTGACAAAAGAGTACAAGATTCCAACTGGAAGCTTTTTTGAATATATTTCGAATCCATTGCAATTTACGGAAATTATGATGTACGGAATGCTGCAAATAATTTTGCGCGACAGTTCGAATTATATTTATATCTATGTTTGGGTTGTTGTAAACCAGGTAAGAAAAAACTTCCCATATCTCAAAATTTTCATCGCTTGAAAATTTGTATCTCCTTTCGAGTTTACAACTTTCAAATACGAAACTCTTAAGATTGATAATTAATTTTTTTTCTTCTTTTTTTTCAGTTTCTATGCGCTCTTTTATCTCACGAATGGTACAAGAAGACATTCAAGAATTATCCGCCTTCTCGTAAAATTGTTATCCCTTATTTACTGTGAATTTTATAGAAAATTAGTTTCAATGCCTTCATTTAATATGTGTGGATATTAAATGAAGAAAAATTATGTGTATTTTTATAACAAGATTGATAGGTATTACAATTTTCTATATCAACACTGAAATTGCATTTTTGATATTTATTCGCGATCTCTTCTTATCAAAACTTCCTTCATAAATTCTCAAATTCTATATTAGGTCTAGTTATAGTAAAATATATAAATGACAAGGACAACGAAATTCACTATTTATATACATATGTATATAATATTATTTATAACAAATAACACTCAATACGCATTTCATACATACAGATTTGGAAAGAACTTCTAAACTGAGTTACCTTCTTCACATTTACAATTATATTTATTATTAAGTTTAGGTAAAAAAGGCCGGAACGAAAAACATAATTTTTATAGTGAAAATTTTCTTTTTTATTACTCAGACTTTAGTTGCCTTGACTCCATGCCATGAGTCAGTTATCTAAAAAGAAGGCTGAAAAAGATAAGATTAGAGATTTAAAATACATTAACAGAACATTAAGTAAAAGGAATTTCAGAATTTTGAAACTTGCTTATCTTTTTGTGGAAAATAGATATTTTCAATGCTATTTAAAAGATAAATATTAATTACCTATATGGATATCCCTGAGTCTTATTTCTAAAAATGGAGAGAAGAAGACTGAAGAAAACAGTGACTAATCCCAAACCAATCACAGCAAATATTTTTCGCTTTTTCACGTCGCCTTTCCGAGCTGCTGCTTCAGTCATGAGGATCATTCCAAACACGACAGCACCATCTATTATTCTTTATTAAGGAAAAAATTAAATTAAAATTTTCTTAAAAATTTTAATGAAAAAACCTTATGGACGAAAAATGTAGTGTAAATCAGTGAAGTTAGTAGATAAATGGTAAATAAAAGTGAAGTTGTTTTTTTTTTCTTCTATTGCATTAAAAGGATACGCAATATCATCACAATATAAGTTTCCAGAACAAATTGTCCTTGGGACGATCCATGGATGTAAGCCACATTTCCGTTAGGCGATTTGTGGATAAAAGGAGGACTTCGAATGTGATTCCACATTTGACCAGAGATCATCGTAAGAGTAAAGAACTGAAAATTTATTTACGAAATAATATAACCGTTTAAAATTTCTTTTCGAATTATGTCTTAAAAATACGTAAAAATATATATGTCAAAATAAGGTGACAAATCTAGTATATTGCACTTTACCAAAGCACCAAGCCCCCAGATCGTTTTGTTGTAAATAAAATCCAAGTTGTTTCTCCTCAGATACAAGAATCCACCAATCAAGATAAGAAGCATTGAAACTGCAACTGTTCCTGAGTAATTTGGTGGACGAAAAACTCGAATCTAGTTTAAGATATTAAAGTTCGAATTAATAAAATGTTAGATTCTTCAATATTTACTTTCAATCTATGGAGATTTGATTCTCTTGAATTGAAACACAAAATAAAAGTGAAATAAAACATACTTGAATATCAGTACGTTCTGAAATCCATTTTGCAATTGCTTCTGCGGCAAATCCGACTCTTTGAATATCCATTGTGTCTGCTGCTTTTGGTTTTCCTTTTGCTGGGAAATGCATGTAAACTGGAGCAGTATTCAGTTTCATCTAAAAATTATTAAATTATCTATTTAGTTGAACTATCAGAATATATTACTTTATATCACTATAGATATATCATTTTCAGAAGTCATTTATAGTTTAACTTTACTAATTTCAGTTATTAGTTTTTATTACAGATTCAGAAGACGATTTACCATTTGAAAGACGTCGGATCCTTCATCAAAATCTACAGAAGCGAAGAACAATTTATTTGAATAAGATTGAGAGTATCGGAACGAATGTGCTACTATCGTGAATTCATCGTTTGCATGTCTGTAATCAATTTCCATTTTTATTTATAATAGTATTATTTCCATTTTTTCTTTAAATTACAAATATTTTCTGTAATATTTTAAAATTCATACAGTACCTGCAAATTTGACACTGTCTTTGTGGTGCCATTGCAGTAAACATAACAATGACTGAATAATTTCTTGGAGTAGTTTTTACAAATTCTTTAAACTTTGCTCCATTGAATTTAATAACTGGTCTCTTCATTGCCATGTCAGTCAATTGTTGCACTCGTTCAGCCAGCGAAGCACTTTGACTCTGTAAAGTTGAATTTATTTACCATTTATTTTAATTTAGTTAATAATATAGGTACATAAATATAATATAAAATTCTAAATTAAAATTCTAAATTAAATAAAGAAGATTCGTCATCGTATAAAAACGTATAATTTTCTTTTATCGCATAATTTTAGAAACAATTTTTGCATAGAAATTTTGTTATTAATTGACAAGTCAAAAATCTTAATACATTTTATAATAATTTATTGGTTTATTAAACTACTAAGTTTTTTTCTTTTAACTAAATTAAAAGCTAATAAAATGAGCCCAGGACGAAGTTACTTTGTTTAAAATTGTATAGAACTTCAGATCTCAATATTTTGTAAAAATATCAATAAATCGAATAATGAACATTTTTTTCAATTTCTTGTACTTATTTTAAAAGTAGGTTTCTATAGATAGACTTATTTAAAAAATTGTACAATTATTTTTCGGCATTGTACAATCATATCGATTTGAAATACGTAAACAGTTCAATAGGAACAGAATAATAAAAATCAAATGAATGTAAATTTTAATATAATTTTACAGAAACATCATGATTAATGATGTTTTTATTTTATAAAAATATTTTTCTCAGTAGGAAAATATTCAAATATTTCTAACATTTTCACTTTTTTCCAACTATTTAACTTTTTCACAATACAAAGAAAAAATATCAGATTCTATAGAAAGTTTTCTTTAAAATAAGCTCCAGAAATAAAAAAATGTTCATTATTTCGAAAAGTTATTGATATTTTTATAAAACATTGAGATTTGACGTGATATTGATGCCAGTATTGAATATTTAAGCAGAATTTCACATAATAATCCATTTTTCTTTGCATAATTTAAAGATTTCAAAGAGCAGAAAAAATAGTCTAATAATAATTATCAATCTGTTAAAGAGAGAAACAAATCTTTTAGTTATTTACTAAAAAGTACAGATTTTTTCCTGAACTAAATTTTAAAACTAAAATTTGTGATTTGGTGAATTTCACTTGTAAGACGACGATATATTTATATAAATCCAAAAAGATGTACATGTGACAAAAAAATACGATATTACTACAATTAGGAACAAAAATTGAAAAAATCAATGGTTCTCGTTCTAGTTTTGAGGTTATATTCAACAATTGCCGATAAATTTACAAAACTGACAAAAAATCTACAAAGTAAATATATCGATTTTCTCCAAGATTTTAATCAACTCCAACTTCTTTTTCTAGGTATAAAAAAATATCTATAAGTTTACTAAATTGGAAAAAAGTTTTCGGTAAAATTATAACTTTAGTGACGTGTCAAATCGAGATTTGATCTTATGTTTTATAAAAAATACTCACGCTTTTTGTTCGATATTGACAGTTGACATGATTTGTATAACACAGAAGAAGCCCTAAGAGGGCAAAAATTAATTTTATATCCATTTTGACGATTTTGACAGGCTTATGTGCTTGTGTCAAAATCCCAAATGCCAAAGACGCAAACACGGCAGAACACGTTCAAAAACCGGGACACGGACACAACACATACAAATATAGCAGACGACTTATCGAAAGGTTTGCAGCTTGACGTGGCAGTTGGTGCCACTGGTGCCACTCACTGATTTATAGATCAGTGGTGGCAACACTCCATATTTATTTTTGATTTCGCTTTTCTTTAACTTTTTTATTATTTCTGTAGACAAACGATTATTAAAAATTCTTATATTTTTCATGTTACTACAACTGTTTTGTTTTTAAAATAATGAAGAGAGTTTAGTCGCTTTTTGAACTTTGTATAGGGAGTCTTAATGCAGGGATGTAACAATTGGATGTAACAATTGAATTGATGTGTTTGAAATTTTAACGGTATTTAAATGCATTTTAAAGCATTTTCAAGATTTGTAATTGATCTATTTTTATCCTTGTAAGTTTTCTTTGTAAATTTTGGAAAAATACGCTAGCTCCTTCTTGACTTAATCACTTGAGGTTTATGGATCGATCGATACGTTACTGTGCTGTAAAAAACTTCCAACGGGATTGGATGAATTTGCAGGAGAATGTCGCTGATTGGCAGACGTCCAGTTTGTTTCTTTCAACCGTCGCTTTAAATTTTACCAGGGATGAGAAGCTTTTTTAACAAAAGTAATCGATTTTTTTGTAAACAATGAACAGGTGTCACATTTTTTAAATTTATTATTATTATTATTATTATTATTATTATTATATAAAAGCATTAAACTTAATTTTATTAATGTTTCACAAGGTTTTATTTTAAATATTTTTGAATTCAAATCAATTGTTATTTTAAGAATTTATAAATGGAAATTAAATGAATTTATTAAAATGAGAAACTTATACAAAAGTAAAGGAATGTTCAAGTCTAATTAACTAATACTACTAAATCTTATTCATAAATAAAAAATATAAATAAAATGTAATTATCGAATATAAATAGACGATGCAAATATGCATAAAAATAAATATTATAATTTATTAATATTTATTATTAAAATAAATACTATTTTAAGTTGTTGAAAGAGTTATTAGATTTAAATATGTAATTGTATGTAATTTAAAAAATTTTTGATACTTGTTGCATGAAACTGGATGAAGTTTCCCACCCCTGACTGCAGACGATCCACGAGGAGAATCCCGCGTGAAAAAAGCGTTAAGTTAAATGCCCCTACTGAATTTCACATACAGAAACGCGAATTCAGGGAGACGAGATGGATTAGATCCTTGCTTAGGTTTTGGGGGTTTGTATTTTAGCTTCGCGAGTGTTTAAGTGATCAGTGTTTTATTAATATTGTTTGTTTTTAATAGTGTGTGTGATTATTACTCGTTAATCGACCGTTTCTTTTTATTACGTTTTATTTTTTTTAATGCTAAAATGTCCTTCTCCAAAGCGAGAATTCAACGTTTCAACGAACTTGGAAGTAAGTAAAAAAACATACATTTTAAAAAATTATATAATTTAATTTTATTAACAGTTTAGTTTTTGTTTTATTACTTATATTGAAAATTATTATTCAATTGAGAGAATTAAAATAACTATAATTAAATATCGCAACTTGATCAAGAATGTATACAAATTAATTTTTTTATTATACTTTTGCTTTCAATTCAGAATCTAATTTTCTATATAAATTAATTCTATATTAATATTATTAATATTATTATTAATTTTAATATAACTTTTATTCAAATTTTTTAAAGAATGTAAATAATGTATTGTCCAAGTCCAAAATTTACCATAAATTGTAAAATGTTTTAGATTCAGTAAATTCATAGATTTATCAAATTTAAACCCAAAATTTTTAAAAAACGAAAATTTTTAAACTCAAACGCTCTACAAAGTCCAAAATATAGAATTTTTTAAATTTAAAATGATATCCTGTATTTTTATTTAAAGACAAAGTTTATTTTCGTATAAAAAAATTTGAAAACCTTATTCTAAAAATTTGCAATGTTTCTAATTTTTCTAATCTCCAATTTCTCAATCTCTCTAACGATAAACCAATTTTTTAAATTCTCTTTTAATAAATTAAGTTTTCAAAAACTGGAACCTGCAATGTCTGCATAAAATAAAGATAAAAAATTACCAGGACCATCTGCCCGAGCCGCACGGAAGCAGACAAAGTTCCGCCCCTGAGAAAAATACGAGAAATATCGTTGCGACGAAATATCTTCACACATACGATTTGGCTCGTGAGCATTGTAGCATGGAAGAATTCAACGGTTATCAATTACCCGCAATTCAATGACTTTCATAAAAACACAAGAAGTCCAAAAAATAACTCAAAAAATTCCTAAAGCCTCTTTCTAAATCTCTACACCTTTGTACAAGACTCGAAAAAAATCATTTTTGCATGTCAGGTTTCAAATTTGACAAAATAAAACTATTGCATAAGAAATTTATGTATTTTTCGATTTGAGAACCCCTGGCTCTGTAAGCTACAAATAGGGGACAGCTGGCTTTGATGCAATGTAAGGGTCGTCCTTATGGGGTACATTATGTAGAATTACCAGGTGTTGCGTCGCCCCACACCCCCTTCGAATTTCACCCCCCCCCCCCTACTATTTTTGCTTACATGTGCTTTCCATACAATAGCCAGTAAACATTTAAAAATTAAATGCTTGTTAATCAAAAATAGGGAAACTTTCCCAAAATTCGAAAGTACAAAGTATTGTTTTGCGTGGGAAAATAGAAAAAAGACTATTATGTATAAAAATGTGGATGGGATCAGAAAATAAGTTCTCAGGACGAAGAATTTTTTTTTATTTACTTTTTTTGATGATGACTTTTTGTGGATAATTACTTTTTATTTATAGAAGGGCGTTGGATCCAAATGTTAAGCTCAAAATTCCATTCTCCATTTTACTCAATGAAAATTAAAGATAAATATTTTTTCGCTCTGTAGCACTAATCTTTTTTCAAATTTAAAACTGTGTACAGAGCGAAAAAATATTTAGTTTCGATAAGTTTTGCAGAAAACGAAGAATTCAAAATCTATCTTCAAAATTTAGTATTTTCATTTTACTTGAAAAATATTAGAATTAGAAATTTTCTCGCTCTGTGCCCATAATTCTACATAAAAATTGATTAATCCTACAGAGGGAAAAAATTCCAAATTTAATGTTTGTTGAGTAAAATGAAGAAATCGAATTTTTAGATAAGATCTTGGCTCCAACATCCTTAAGGCTTACCAAAGTCTAAGGCTTATCATATAGGAAAGTTTTTCAGGACTTTTTTTGCAAGATTTAATTATAGTTTTATTATTATTTCTACCAATTGTGTATTTAACTTATTTAAAACAATGTTTTATTTTTTTTTAATAGGTGAGGCACCGCCACCTGGATCATATGATCCCAAATTCGATAATAAAGTCAAAGGACTCGCTATCGAGAAAACGGAGAGATTTCAGGATACAAAGAGTATATCGAGTGGTGCTGCAGAATGTATGTCAGTTTCGAGCAAGGGGGCTGGCAGTACCTCTGGCCAATCCGGCAATGCCCGCAAATTTAAAACGGTAAGAGGGTAACCAGTCGAGTGCATTGAACTTTTTCCCACCGACCCCCCTGTCTTCTCGTCTGACTAAATTGATTCTATAATTCCCTTTACAAATCAAGTTTCTCCCATTCCTTTTTTATTTTTTTTTTTATTATAATTTAATCTGATATTTTATGACAATTAATAACAAGGGGAATTTTTTTCACAGCCACCTGTACCAAGGAAACGGGTAATTGTAAAACCTACAACAATGTCCTGTACAAAGGCAAAATCAAAGCCTCTCCCAAAATCACAGTACGACTTGCAAAACGAGTTGGCAGATTTGAAAGTAGAATGTTTAAATAAAGACAGGACAATAATGGAACAGGAAAGACACATTGAAGAAATGAAAGGAGAAGTTTCTGAAATTACGAAAAGACTTAGTGAATTAAATGAGAAATATAGTGCCGATGAAGAGCAGCACAAAAAAAACCTTGAGTCCATGGTAAAATTATTTTGTAATATTTTTTATTTTATTACTGAATTTATTACTGTATTTAAATATGTATTAGTACAAAACAATTTACAATTATAATTTCTAATTTAAATTTTATGGACCAGTAAACTGAAAGCTTTTTATGAATCAAAATTATTATGAGTTAATTTATGTTTAAAATTACTCTTCTTTTAAAGGCAAAATTACAACAAGAAGTATTGGATAGTCAACAGGAAAAACATAATGTCGAAATTGATTATCTTCGAACCCAATTGGTAGAATTGGCTAATTTCAAGAAAGAAGAAATGTTTGAATTGGATAGAAGAGAACATGAGTTAGAAGAAGAAATACTCACTCTTCGAGCGAAGGAAACGGAATTAAATCAACGGATCGCGACGCTGGAAAGTAATTTATCAAATACTCAAGGAATCGAAGAACTGGCGATGAACTTAAAGAAAGCAGAGGAAAGATTAAACGAACTTTCAACAGAAATGTTTGAAATAATTGATAGCAAGGATCGGGAGATGGAAAATTTAATGGACGCCAAAGCTGAAGCCGAAGAAGAACTAAGTGTCGTTCGAGAAGAGGTATAATTTTTACTTGAATATTATAATTTTTATATACGATTTCAAAGATCAAAAGTATTTGAGTTTTCTGATTTTTTTTATTTGTTAACAGTACCAAGAGAGTCAACAAAAAGTCAACGAGTTGCAGCGAAATTTGGAAAATCTAATGGAAAGTTTAGAGTCGAGTTTGACTTTATCTAAAAATAAAATATCAGAACTAATAAATGCTCTTCAACATTGCTTGAACCCCTTGAACCCAGATGAGGAAAATGAGAGTTTTCTTTCAGAGAATAAGGAATTTGGAGAAGTCATAAAAAAGATGATAGAAGACTTCAAAATTTTGAAGAATCAGGAATTGGAGGAATTCAAAAAGAAATTTGAGATGCTGGAGAAGGAAAATCAGTCGGAAAAATTGATGAGGCTGGAGTTGGAGTCCAAAACGAAGGAATCTGGTGAAACGATCAATTTTTTGACTGAGGAGTTGAAAGATGTTCAAAAGCTTTATCAAGATGTACGTTTCCAGTGGCGTGAATTATTTTAATTATTATCAAATTTGAGGGTTTCATCTGAAGTATATTCTAAATTTATATTATTTAAAGATTTAAAAAAAAGCTTTTGGAGTCAAAATTATAGATCTGTATTATTTTTTAATGCTAATTTTTAACTGAGTATTTCCAATTAAAAAGAATTTAAATAGAAAGGATCGATTAAAAATTGAATGTGTTCTTACGCCAATGTTTAAGTTACATAAGTCGCTTTTGCCAGGACCATTGAACTGGAATGGCCCTTTTCCCTTGAGAAACTAAAAGTCCCTTTTGATGTGCCTTAGGTTTCTCTTCGGTTTCAAAAAGCCAAAGCAAAATTGGAAACTACAGACAAGAGACTTGCGCAAGCTGAGGAAGCTCATAAAGCTGAGCTCGAGACAGTTTCGAAACTTCATCTGGAAGAACATTCCAAGTTGAAGAACTTAATGGAGGAAGCTAGATTGGAATACCTTCAGCAACTAGAAAATGTAAGATAATTATACATTTTAAAAAGCTGAACTTATGTCAACAATTATAGTCTGTTTTACTTATAATTTTAAGCATTTGTCATATTACTTTGAAACAAACGCTTCTGTTCTTTAATTAGATGTCGGAGGCAAGGAATCGAGAGTTGAAAGAGGTGAAAGAAGCCACCGAGAATATGATCAAAGAAGAAAAAAGTCGAATAAAAGAACATGCGGACAAGCTTGTGCAAAATGCGGAAGCTGTCACTCGAGAGACTTTGGCTGCTTGTCGTGCTGAATGTGAAGAAAGAGTAAAGAGAGTGATTGCGGAAACTGACGCGAATGTAAGGATCTTCATCTTTTAATTATTTATCTGCTATATGTATCTTATAGTATTATAGATGTCAAGTTAAGAGAAAAAAGATACTAAAATTTGTATTATTTACTTTATACAAAAATATTCTAATTTTTAATATATTTGTTAAGGTGAATAGTATAGTGCGGGATGTGAAAAAAGCAGCGGAAGAAGAATTGCGTTTAGCTACTGAGAGATTTTCCACTTCTTCAAAACGTCTCCAAGCTGAGAAAACTTCTTTGGAAGAAAAATTGGATGAAAAAGATTCAGAAATCAGTCAATTAAGAACAGCCCTCGATGAACTGAAAAGCACTGCCGAAACACAGGTATGTATTATTTTCGATTTTTTAAAAATTAAATTCTTCTTTTTAAGCAATTGTGCATTTTTATTAATGGAAAAAGAGTTTACCCTTTTCCCTTTAGATTAATAGTGTTAAATATTTTTATTTCCTATTTCAGGAAAGTTTTAGTCAGAGCTTACAAGCGGAGTTGGATCGAGCAGAAACTGAATTGGTTGAAAAGAAGGATGAACTTCGAAATTTGAAAGATCATATTAGGAGTGAAGCTGCTGAAATGGTTGCCAGAAGACGAAGGTAAGTTTTATCAATATTTTTATTATTATTTTAATTTAATAACATTAAATTTCAAGGATTATGAGCTTGAAGTTTCCCAGTAATTCTATCGGAAGACTTTTTCGTTTTATTGTCTATTTATTTATTTCATATTCTTTTCTAAATTTTAGGTTTGAGGTCGTTATGTCGGAAAACCAAGCTTCAGTCTGTGCTCTCACAAATCGCATCGCAGAGAGTGACGCAGAAGTCAAGAGACTTCAGAGAGAACTCGAAAATAGCGAAGCTTCTGTTCTTGAACATCGTGAATTGTTGAATACTGTACAGAACAATTCCAAACTCCTTCAGGAGCAGGTGCAAACTATTGCGGATCAATTGAAGGTAAAGGAGGGTCTCATCGATCAAATTGAAGAGAGTTGCAAAACCGAAGTTGAATCAATCAAGATTGCTTTGGAATCCAAAATCGAAAATATGATAGAAGCCACTACCATAGAAATCGCTAGACTTCAGGAAGAATGTTTAAATAAATCAAAGTTGAATGCTGAGGTAATAGAGCATAATGTTAACTATTATACTAAATATATAGTGTCTTTCTGATAATAAAACTGGAAGCCATTTCAAATTTAAATGAAATTAAAATTCATTTTTTTAGTTGAAACAACTGCTGGATGAAATGTCATCGAAATGGACCGAAGTACAAGGCACTCTATTAGCACTCGAAGAACAAAATGACGAGCAGTTGATAGAAATTGCAACTTTACAGACAAGAAATGAAAAACTAGAGCTGGATTTAAAAAAGCAGACTGCCCTTGTGAACGAGAGCAAAGCTTATGAAGATAAAGTAGAGGAGGTAAATTTCTCTCTAAATAAATTCAATTTTTATCTTAAAAATTCATAATTTCATCGTAATATTTTTTTCTTTCTTTTCATTTATCATTTTATAAATGTAATGATAACATTTTTATATGTATATATTTTCTTCTAGGCAAATGCACAAATAAAAGATCTAAGGATCAAAGCCGAAACTCTAGAAGCTAAAAATCTCTGCATGAAGGTGAATTTTTATTCAAAAAAACTATTTTTCAATTTCTGAACGAAAAATGGGATTCTAATTATTAAAATTTATTTTTTCTTGTAGAACGAAGTAGATCAATCTGAGGAAGAAAGGAAAAATTGGAAAAGTGTGCAAAATTCTCTGACGGAAGACCTTGAAAAAGAGAGAGCTGCTCGTGAAAAAACTGAACGGTACTAATTTTTCGTACTTAACGAGGATAAATTAAAAGTTAAGTTTCTATTTTTTTAACTTGATACTAAATACTTGTTTGATATTCCAGTGAGATGAAAGTTCTATCCGAAAATTTCGAACGTCTTAAAACTGAATATGAAGACCTGACTGAGAAATATACAGAAGTTCTGGGTCACCACAATCATAATCAAAGAATCAAGCACATATGTAAATTAAAGGACAAAATTCTCACTCAGCAAAAAGAAAATCTTCGACTAAAGCAGGTTCGTTTTCTCGTCGCCATTGGCGTTCTGATTAGTTTTTACTGGATTTCGTTAAATTTACTAAATAAACCTTTCTCATGCTACATTCCTAAAATTTTCTAAAAGTAAAAAAAAATTGATTAGTTTTTAAATTTACTTTATTCGTATTTTATTTCTAATCAAGACAGGAGCTTGATTAAAATTTAAAGAGCTGTTGATAATTTTAAAACATTTTTAAAGCATGGATATTTTTTTAAACAAATTTTTGTTATCAAATATAATATATTATTCTTTAGAGAATATTTCTTGAGGTATTTATTTGGAAAAGCAGGAGAAATATTTTACTATTCTAAATTTGTTGAAAACGAAGATATATGCGATATATATAAATAACTAACAAAGTTTTTGTATTTTGTACTTGATTTATAAAGAGATTTAATCCTGAATAAAATCTCTTTTACTGTGATTGGTCTTTTTTTATTTCCATTGTGAATTTTTTAGGAGGTTGAATCAAAAACAAATCTTGTCGAGCAGCTGATAAAGAATTCGGAGAAGGCAAAATTGGAGGAAAAAAAGAAAGTGGCAAAGGGAAAGGAAAACATTTCCACATCCTATGGGAAAGCAACACCAGTGCAAAAAATTCGTACAAATTCCGTCTCACTTTCCAAAAGTGCAAGCACAACGCCAACAGCATCACCCAATAAAACTCTCACGCCATTAAGAAATAGGAATGCATAACAGCGATTGATAATCAAAAGACGAGGGAGTATTTAATTAAATTAAAAATTAGTTGCAAGGAAGAAAGGAGTCAGTTTCCCTCTAAAAGGTTTCGTATTTTTTATAATAGATTTTAGATTCATTAGGGAAATTAATTTTCATTAATTCATTAATATATTTAATTTCACTAATTTGAATTAATTAATTTCTTTATAGAGCATAGCTGAATACTGCAATCCCATAAAAAATTTCTAGAGAAGAGTAATTTAAAAAAAAAAAGCACTGATTAGGACCTTTCCGATGTGTTCCGCAATCCTTGATGTAAATATAGTCCTAAGCAATAAGACCGGAATTTCAAATTCGTTTTATTAATGTCAATGGCAACAGCAGTTTAGAGAGATAGAGATTTATAATAATAAGATTTAGTGTTAAGATGTGCTCAGGAGCAAAGATGTTTTAAAGTTTCTAAAGGTTTGAAATTAAACAAAGGTTGAATTTAATTATTAAATTTAGGCTGAAATTAAAACAAGCGTTTTAGACAACCCGTGAAGATTTTAGGAAAAATATTTCTACACTTTTGTGTACTATTTATTTCATTTATTCTATAGTATTGGATATTATAAAAAAGAAACAATTTGATTTATACATTTTTAGGTCGAGATTTTGTTGTTGAAACTCGAATTCATGAATGCGAATTAATTGTAAAAGTATCAAAGTGTTATTATGATGCTTATTATTCCAAGCATTGTTGCTTTCTTGAATGTTTAGAGGAAATTCTAGCGATTAATATTACGTTAATTCTACTATTAATATTACGTTATGTTCTTTTATATATAAAAAAACATTTTTTTAAAGAATTTGGCGTATTTTCTCTGTTCCAAGAACATTTTTGTATATTCAGTTAAAAATGTTTTTTTTCCTATTACTTATATCTTTTACCTCAAAAAGAGAAAGTAATGCTTGTGTAAAAGATATAAAAAGCTAAATCATGTTGAGAATTATAATTAAAAATTGTTTGCGAATATTATATCTCGAAACTATTTTGCATGAACTGATGATCTAAGAGAATTAGAAAACACACCCTGACACTCGTCTAGTGGTACTGTGCTGAACGAACGAACGAACTATAAACGCTTTCGTTGTCTGTGCTCTCGCCGCGGGGTATGCTCGTTAATATTCATACCGGAACACCCGCTCGACGACTACCTTGGCGCATAACTACATACATAACACACATGTATTTTCACATCGAAAACGTTCAAACGAACAGGTACAGGCCGCGCGCTGTTAACAATTGCTAGCGAAGCCGTAATTCTTTAGATTTTTATTAGACGATAAATCAAAGTAATTTCGAAGGCCAAGATGTATTTTACTTCCCTGAATGCTGAATAGGTTTAGAGAGATTTTTTATGAGAAAGAGTCGATTATATCGCTTCCAAATTTTGCGGAAGAAGAGCAACATGATGTAATAAGTGTGTTGAAATCAAATTCTAATCTCAAAATTCGATTTTCTCATTTTACTTCATAAATATTATAATTAGGTATTTTTTTCTCTCTGTAGAAGTACTCATTTTTTAAATATGAGTATGCGTACAGAGCGTAAAAATTCCTAGTTTAAGTTTTTTTTTTTGGTTTGTAAAATTAAGTGATTGAATTTCAAGATTAGGTTTCGAATTCCTCGTTTTACGCAAAAAGTACTAGTAATAATTATTTTGTCACTCTATAGCCACACTTTTATTTTCATAATGAGTATGTCTGTAGAGAGAAAATATATCTAATTATAATATTTGTTAAGTAAAATGGAGAGATAGAGTTTTGAAATTGGCACTCTGTCGAATACTCTTAAACCAGGGTGGCTACATGTCAGGGATGTCAGGGAAATGTCAGGAAAATGCGAGTAGTTGTCAGGGAAAATAGAAATTGACATTTATGTTAACTATGATATTTTTGTTGTATTACATATATAACTTTTATAATTTATTTAACAAATTTTAGAAACTTTCCAAAGATTTCGAAGGATTATAAATAATTTCCAGGTATTCTCCGAGATTCTCTAGGTTTCTAATGATTTCAAGACATTTTCAATAATTTTAAAGGATTTTAAGAGGTTTTTAGGAATTTTAAGTGATTACAAGAGATTCGTATAATATTTAAAAAATTTAGTTGAAATTTAAAAGGACTTCATGAAATTTTAAGAGATTTTTAAGGAAATTCAAAGAATGTTAAGGAATTTTAAAGTACCTTGAGAAATTTTGAAAGATTTTACGAGATTTTTATCATTTTTTAAAAAATTTTGTAAAATTTTAGGGAATTTTGAAAAGCTTTCAAAAGTTTTTAAAGTTTTTTTTACGTATTTTAGGGGATTTTAAAATTTTTCATGGAATTATAAAGGATTTTAAGAAACTTTTTAGAGATTTTAATGCATTTTAGGGAATTGTAAAGAATTTCGCGAGATTTTTATGATTTTCTAAAGATTTTGTGGAATTTTAAGGAATTTTGAAAAGTTTTTTTTACGTATTTTAGGGAACTTAACAATTTTTCGTCGAATTATAAAGGAGTTTAAGAAACTTGTAAGAATTATAAGAGATTCTAAGGAATTATAAATATTCTCGTAGAATTTAAAAAGATGTTAAAAGGCTTGTCAGAATTTAAAAAAATTTACATTACTTTAAAGTAATTTTAAAGAATTTAAATTTTCCTCATGGAATTTAAAAGAATTTTTATGATTTATAAAAGATTTTCTAGAAGTTTAAGGAATTTCAAGAGGCTTTCAAGAATTTTAAGAAGCTTGTGAAAATTGTATATAATATTGACATTTTAAAAATTATTTTAAGGAATTTTAAGTCCTCATAGAATTTTAAAAAATTTCAATTTTAAAGAATTCCACGAGATTTTTATGATTTATAAACGATTTTGTAAAATAATTGTAAAAAATTCCATGGAATTTTAAATATTATATAGTGGAATTTTAAAAGATTTTGAAGTGTTTCTTGGAATTTAAAGTATTTCTAAGATTTCTAAGGATTTTGAGGAATTTTAAAAAGATTAGTGAAAATTGAAGGGATCTTATGAAATATTAACAAATTTGAAGAAATTGCGTGGAATTTTAAGATGTTTGTAGGAATTTCAAGAATTTTGAATGAATTTTAAGAGATCTTTTTAAAAGTTGTTGTAAATTCCAGAGATTTTTACGAATGTTTATAAGTATTTTTAATACTTTTCTGTCAGGGAAATTTGTCTGAAAGTCAGGGAAAAGTCACAGAAATATCAGGGAAATAAAAAAGTTTGTAGCCACCCTGAATTACTGCTCAAGAAGTTAATTAAACTTCTGAAGCTTGCTTGCCGAAAAATTAAAAGAAATGTTTAAATTTAATTTAATTTAAATTCAATTTTTACATTTTCTTCAACGAATACAAAATTTGCAATTTTTTCCCTTTGTAGAATTAATCAATTTTTAACTAGAATTGTGCGCACAGAGCAAGAAAATATCTAATTCGAATATTTTTTAAGCAAAATGAAAATATTGAATTTTTAAGTCAGATTTTTAATTCTTCGTTTTATGCAAAATGTATCGAAATTAAATATTTTTTCGCTCTGTACGCAGTATTATATTTGAAAAAAGAATAGCGCTACAGAGCGAAAAAATATTTATTTATAATTTTCGTTGAGTAAAATGGAGAATTGAATTTTAAGTTTAACATTTGGGTTCAACACCCTTAAAACTAATATTTTATTGCCATTCAGAATTACATAATAACCCACAATAACTTACTGTGAAGAAAAAGAAATAATATAGTTTATTCATAGAATCATTAGAAAATACTTACAATTGCAAATTAAATAATAAATAAAAAACGCAAGTCACGTGGTATTAAACTGGTAAAAGTTTAAAAAATACTAGTAGAAAGCTTAAAATTAAACCCATCGAAGAAAGAGATGAAGTACCATTACATAAAGTTGAATTGCATATAAAAAGTTCCATATCCATACCATTATATAGACTCAGTATTCCTGCGTTATACGATTTTTTAACGTTTTTCTCATCTAGATCCCCTTCATAATCAAAACAAGTATACATAATAACTTGTCGAAAGTTCTCTGAAAATAATAAAATTATTTTGATCAAAGTTTATAAAATTGAGCTTGTTTCTGATTAAGGGTGTTGGAGCCAAGTTCTAATATAAAAATTCGATTTCTTCATTTTACTCAGCAAATATTAAATTTGAAATTTTTTCCCTCTGTAGAATTAATCAATTTTCAACAAGAATTATGTGTACAGAGCGAAAATATCTAATTCAAATATTTTTTAAGCAAAATGAAAATATTCAATTTTTAAGTCAGATTTTGAATTCTTCGTTTTATGCAGAAACTATCGAAATTAAAAATTTTTTCGCTCTGTACGCAGTCTCATTTTTGAAAAAAGACTAGTGCTACAGAGTGAAAAAATATTTATTTATAATTTTCGTTGAGTAAAATGGAGAATTGAATTTTAAGCTTAACACTTCGGTCCAACGCCCTTAAAATCAAGGTATATGGAATTATTATTGTAATAATTTTATTAAAAAATAATAAAAGCACTGGGTGTAGTTAATTATCATATTTATTAACCACAAGTGCAGTCTACTCACGATAATTTGATATTTCCACCATTTTTACACAATGGTCAGTATTCCAACAAGTGGTAGTAGGATTGGAGAAAAAATGACTACATGACGGTATATTTCCACGGCGTCCATCAATACAGTGGTAACATTCTATGTGGCACTCTCCTGTAAAATATTTTTCACAATAATGCAAATTTATTCGAAATTTTATATCATCAATTATAACTTCGGACAGGAATCTTACCTTCGGACATTTTGTTTCATTTTATACTCTAATTATTTATGAAAACCAAAAAGTGCAAGGTTTACATTAAGGCCATGTAAGACTTACCCGATCCCTACCTTACCGACAATTTTTCTCTCCAACGCTACGTCTACATTTATTGAGATATCAAATTGAAAATTTCTGAAATTAAAGAAAATATACTAAGGTATGGTTATCTGGTCTTAAATTTTTGTACAAATAAAAAAAATAAAAATTTTTTTTTTTACAAATATCAATATTTAGGACCTGATAAACGTACCTTGATGCTTTAGGTTCAATTTTAGAAATTTTCAATTTGATATCCCAATAAATGTAGAGGTAGCGTTGCAGAGAAAAAAATGTCGGTAAAGTAGGGATCGGGTAAGTCTTGCATGGCCTTAACACTGAGTAAAAATCGAAATTTTGTAGACTAAAATCGGACTCGGCGAAAAGATCTGAAAACAAAGTTTATTCATTTATATAGAAAAAATTTATAAGCCTACATTTTAAAATTAATTATTTCAGTGTCCGAAATAAAACACTTTGATTATTAACTTCGGACACTTTTTAAATAATAAACAGAAAACAGGTAAACAAAATTGCCTCAAGAATGGTAAAAAAAAGTATCCGAAGTTAGTTTCATGATTTTTCATATAACTTTAGAGAAATTTAGAAATCCTTGAAATATCTGCTTTTTTAAGTGAATATTTCAGGAATATAATTTTGTAATAATTTATAATTTAGTTTTTATGTGTGTAACTTACCAATGGCAAAAATGGTAACAATATTGACGAAAAACAATATTCCTTTCATTTTAAATGCTCGTTTCACCAGCTGAAAACTTTTTGACAGACTGATTTTGAGAAGACTAATTTTATATCAGAGGAGAAACTTATTTCATCGCAGTGTTGTGAAATAAAGACTACAGAAATAGTTTGTTGCGAGTGGGGTCTACGGCAATCTAAAATCGTTCATTCAGATTTAGATGATTATTATACAGGGCGCTAGACATTGGCTCAAAATTTAGAAGAAGCAAAACATTTTGTTTACTTTTAATTGGACTGAAATTTCAGACGTCTCTCTTTGCGCGATTTTTTGTCTTCAATTTGTCGAATTTTAAAATAAGCTTCAGATTATTTCCGATGTTGTGATTTTGATGAATTTTAAGGGATTTTACCAGCTACTGCGGCTTTATTGATTCTAAAGAAATTTATAACGATTTGGCGAGATTTCATTGGAATTTTAAAGTATTTAACTAGATTTTAAGTATTTGACTTAGATTTTAAGTAATTTTAAAGGACTTAATGATGTTTTGTGGAATTTAATTGTAAGTATGTAATGTGAAGAACTTTTAAAGGATTTTAAGATATTTTAAGAGATTTAATCAAATTTCATGGGATTTTCAATAATTTTAAAGAATCTGACGATATTTTGTAAAACTGAAATAATTTTAAGGGCATGTATTACTTACCCGATCCCTACCTTACCGACATTTTTTTCTCTGTAACGCTACGTCTACATTTATTGAGATACCACATTGAAAATTTCTATATTTGAAGCTAAAGCCTTAAGGTACGTTAGTCTGGTCCTAAATATTGACATTTAAAAAAAAAATTTTTCAATAAATTTTTATTTATTTTTATAAAAATTTAAGACCAGACAAACATATATTAGCATATTTTCTTTGATTTTATAAATTTTCAATTTGATATCTTTATAAATGTAGACGTAGCGTTACAGAGAAAAAAATGTCGGTAAGGTAGGGATCGGGTAAGTAATACATGCCCTTAAGGACTTTTAAGAAATTTATGGAATTTAACGAAATTTAATTAGATTTTCAGGAATTTAATGAGATTTCATGAGATTTTGAGTAGTTTTAAAAGATTTTAATGATATTTAGCGGAATTTTTAGATATTTTAAGCGATTTAATCAGATTTCATGGGATTTTGAATAATATGAAGGAATTTAATTGGATTTTTACTAACTTTAAGGAATTTGACTATATTTTGTAAAACTAAGTCATTTTAAGGAATTTTATGATATTTTATATATCCCATAAAGTCTCATTAAATCTCTTAAAATTTCTGAAAATCCACTGAAATTTTGTAAAATCTATTGGAACCATTCAAAGTCTTTAAAATTAAATTCTTTAAAATCCAATATAATCTCACTAAATCCTTCAAAATTTCTGGAAATAAATGTTCTTTAAATTACTTATTATCATAAAATACTTTAAAATCCCTTAAAAATGCTTAGAATGCACAAAAATATCATCAAATCCCACAAAGATACTTAAAATCACATGAAATCTCCTGAAATTCCTAAAAATCCAATGAAATCCCTTGAAATCTGTTAAGTTCATGATGAAATAGTAAATCACAGAAAAAATATCGTAAAATTCCTTAAAATTACTTAAAATTCTATGAAATCACTTGAAATTAATGAAATCACAAAAGTCGTTAAAATAACTTAAAATCCTATGAAATACATTATAGTAAATATATATATATATAATAAATCTTGAATTTTCGAAAAATTGAACTCATACTTCAGGGTTTCATCGAATCGTGCCAACTTTTTTAGGGATTGAAGAGGAGTACCCATGAAAGAAAACCATACTAATAACTTTTATTTTTAACCCACCCTTACCCCCCTCCACAGCGCCCCAAATATGACCCAAAAATAAAAAAACTACATTTTTACGTATTATTGTTACTTTTTAGCAATTTCCGTAGTCTTTTTCATAAAATAATTAGTAATGGACAATTTGAATATTTCCCATGACTTTTTAAACAATTATTAATTGTTTAAACAAATGTAAGTTATTATGTAGTAGTTTGTCATTGCTTGGAGTAGTAAATTTTTTTAAAAACATTATGTAATTATTTAAACAATTACTTATTGTTTATTCTCAAAATTTCTAAAAATTGACCTAGAGATGTCCAGTTTTTTCTGAAATTGGTTTCCTATGCTACTTTTTGTTGAATAATTATATAATTTTGATACATTTCTTTTAATTTTTAATAAATTTCTATTTGTTTAAATAATTATATGCATTTTCTTTTATTTTATTTTTTTAAAGTTATCGAAAAAAAAACTGGTTTAGCAAATCAAAATTATTTAAACAAATAGAAATTTATTAAAAATTAAAAGAAATGTATCAAAATTATATAATTATTCAACAAAAAGTAGCATAGGAAACCAATTTGAGAAAAAACTGGACATCTCTAGGTCAATTTTTAGAAATTTTGAGAATAAACAATAAGTAATTGTTTAAATAATTACATAATATTTTTAAAAAAAATTACTACTCCAAACAAAGACAAACTATTACATTTCAATCAGAAAATACGCTTATTTTTTACATTTTTTGGGAATAAATAATTGTTTAAATAACTTACATTTGTTTAAACAATTAATAATTGTTTAAAAAGTCATGAGAAATATTCAAATTGTCCATTAGTAATTATTTTATGAAAAAGACTACGGAAATTGCTAAAAAGTAACAATAATACGTAAAAATGTAGTTTTTTGATTTTTGGGTCATATTTGGGACCCTAAAGTATGAGTTCAATTTTTCGAAAATCCAAAATTTCCCCATGTATCGTAAAATCTCTGAAAATTACTTAAAATTCCATGCAATTTTGTAAAATCCTTTTAAATTCCTTAACATTTTTCAAGATTCTGTGAAATCTCTTCAAATGGCCGAAAATTTCATGAAATTTCGTAAAATGTCTAACTTCCTCAAATTACTTAAAATTCCACAAAATATATAGTCAAATTCCTTAAAATTACTTTATAATCCTTTAAAATCTCATAATTTTTTCCCAAAAAAACGTGCGATTGGAAAAATGAAGGGATTTCAAAAGTATGCAAAATAATTCAGAGATTTTAATTTTTGAAATATAAAAATTTGTAATCTTTTATGATTTTTCTAATGAAATTTCGTAAAATTCCTTGAATCTCTTAAAAGTCCTTAAAACTATTTAATATCCTTTAAAATATATAATGTATATATATATATATATATATATATA
>UCOH01011158.1:0-20087 GCA_900474275.1 Synergus japonicus
GTTTAATCACATTCACTCGTCAATTCTTCCCACGCTTCACTAAATTGTTCTTTATTTACACCAAAATAACACAAATGGCTTTTAACCGAAGCAAGTGAGAGCAATTAAATCTCAACACCCCTTCTTGTGCATTTTAATATAAATAATGAGCCCTAATTTCTAGAATATGAAATTCCCACTCGTTTTGAGATTCGAGTATGAAGATCTTTCTAGTGTGATTTAAAAATTTTGATTGAATTACTTATTGGCGCTCACCGTTCTTGAAGCAGAAATAATTTTATTTCCAGGAATTACTCCAGCACTAATACACTTAATATCTTAGTAATGTACTCTTCAATACGAGTGTAAAAGTTCGTTAACTTTTTGGAATCACAATAGTCAATACTCACTCAAGCTAGAATCTTTATTCAGTCCTCCAATGACATATTTTTCTATGAAAATTCCCGCACTAATAAGTTATCTCACTTTAAATGGGACGCACTTTTCCAAATGCCGTATCCAGTTACTTAGGATACCAAAGGAATCCAGTTTATGCGTTTTTATTTAATCAAATATGACTTTAAATAAATTTTGAGAACTGGAGTCCTTTGTCCTCAAAGTTGAGTAGAATTTGGAGGTTTAACGTCCCTCGTTCAATTTGACTTCCGGTTCCTTCGGGATAATTTTCCGGCACTTACGGTTTTTCGGATTGTCGTAGAAGCTCGACGTCTAGCTTCCCTTTTCGCGAATATCTCCAGGCCACCCGACAGGAGAGTGCAGTTACGACAAGAAACTAAGAGATGGGCACTGACTTTTTATGATGTTTTGATAATTAAAGAGACTTCCGAACTCGAAATGGAGACTCCTCAGTATAATCGGTCGATCTGCCAAGAGCAACTAAATTGTCTTGATTTTATAATGCCCAAAGTAGGTGAGCTATCGGTTGATTTGGTGGGAAATTTCTGAGTCAGGAAATTTTATTGGCTGGTGGATATGAAGTGTTTTGAAAGACCAAAAGAATTTTGGTACTTGCATTTTTATTCGTATAATGCAATTTGAGTGTACTGCAGAAATGCGAATTTCTGTTGGTAATTTGATCGGGAGCAAGAAACCCTTGATTGGTAGATTGCAGAACTTGTATCTTCGCTGTACAATAGGATCTGAAGTTAATGAACTTTCAGTATTGAACATTTTGCAATGTTCCAATGGTATCTGCTTATTATGAGTGATTTCCCAATTCTATTTTTCAACTCAACTTTATTTGAGTGTCTATTAAATAGAATTTAATTTATTATTTTGTTACTGCTTATTATGATTTCGAAAAGAAAAATGCGGAAGGATGAAATTGATATAGGAAGGTCGTGTGAGAGAGGCGGAGTGTCCGATTACGCACCTTAGAGCAGTCACTATTCATTCAAATGGCATGTTTAATGTGTGAGTGCTCATCTCTTTAGTTGAAGCTGTAGACGTCAGCTTCTTTTTGATTCATTCATTCCTTATCATTAATTACTTAATTCTAATAATTCTTAGTCCTTATTTATAACTACTGCTACTTTTACTTTGTAAAGTTTAATTCAGGCTTCGAGGCTTGCCTAAGTATTTGTCGTCGAGTTGTTGCGTTAGCAGCTCGGCTTACCGATGCCAGTGACCTCAGGAAATATTCTTTATATATTTATTTCATTTATTCAGATTACTTGCGAAATTTAAAGAAGCAATCTTACTGGCGTTAAATAAAAATATTATATTATTAAAAAAATATAATAATATAATTTTATGCAAATTTTAAAAAAATGAATATTTTCATGGGGCTGGTACGTAACATTTGTCATAAATTTTCTTTCCATTTTCGTATTTTTCTTCCAAACTTCTTCGCACTTTTTTTGCTTTCAGTACAAAAAAGATGCTTCAAAGCGGACGTTAATTAAAAAATACAATGCACAAACTTATGAAAACATTTTATACGAAATCTACAGATATATATATATATATATCTAAACTTTACTGAATTGTCACATTTCAAAATTCAACAAGACACAATTTAAGGGTGTTGGAGCCAAATTCTAATCTAAAAATTCGATTTCTTCATTTTACTCAACAAATATTAAATTTTGAATTTTTTCCCTCTGTAGCATTAATCAATTTTCAACTAGAATAATGCACACAGCGAGAAATATCTAATTAAAATGTTTTTTAAGTAAAATGAAAATATTCATTCTTGAAGTCAGATTTTGAATTCCTCATTTTACATAAAAAGTATCGAAACTAAATATTTTTTCGCTCTGTACGCAGTTTTTTCATTTGAAGAAAGATTTGCGCTACAGAGCGAAAAAAATATTTATCTACAATGTTCATTGAGTAAAATGGAGAATTGAATTTTGAGCTTAACATTTGGGCCCAACGCCCTTAATAAATAATATAATAAGCAATATATTCAATATCTTTCTTACCATTGATTTTGAAACTTTGTTTGAAAATTTGATAGGATTTGGAAATTCTTCACTGGGTCCACTTTCATCCACGAAATGTAACGAACAAATATAGTGTCTTGCAGTAACCTTGTCAACAGAGTTGAATTTTGCATCTATGCGGCCACATGATTCAACCCAAGTTTTACATTTTAAACATTTATTGCCTTCTTCAAAATGTTTGTTGACTTCTTCTTTCTTAATACGGCCATTTCTGTATCGCAAACAAGTTTTTGGGAAACGTATGAAGTAGAAGTGGCTATGTTGCTTGTATGCTTTAGTACGACTGTCACTTTTGCACAAACCGTACATACATCGCATACATGCTTCTTTACTTTCTTTTTCATTTACATTCATTTTAACGCTAAAATCTTTTTTTATCACTTGTCACATTAATTTATTTAATTAAAAAAACGTGTTACATTGTGTTCAGCGAGAAAAAATAATTGCAAAAATTGGGTACAACGGAAAGTACATTGCACATGCGCAGTAAACTTTCTTATAGGTAAAATGGTCTATTATAAAAAGAACATGCATTTCGGACAACTTCATAGCGTTACTTTTACATGCATTTGACAAAGCGAGCGTCAAGTCGTGAGTATTCTTGACTTGGTGCGAGGATTTAAATTTTCATTTCACTTTCTATAAACAAAACACGCGCGCTTTGTCTTGTATAACAAAATAGGGGGGTGAGACCAAGAAGAATCGAAAATCGAACAATAAGGACCATCCTAATGCACACACTATTATTATAAATATATTATGTATTATACAACTATTTATATACAAATATATATAAAAGTAATTATTACATTTATTTATAAATGTTTTTTTTTTCTTGATTGGCATATTCAATATCTGCTTCTTGTTATTTATAATTGTTGTTATTAAAAATTAAACATTTATTTGGTAATCTCTGTCGCAAAATAAAACTTTTTACTCTGTAATTCAAAAAATTGATTTTCTTAATTGTAGGTTTTTGTTAATAACAATGGTTCTAAACAATCAGAGGCTGGTATTGCAAATATTAATCAATATCACTTTTCTGAGTAATACATTCACGGTTTGACAATAAAGTAGTAGGTCAGTGAACCATTGTACGAAATTTCTTGTTCGTCAAACAAAATTATAAAATATAAATAATTGTAATATTTAAGTCATAGTCTGTCATAATCTGCATGCAACACATAAATTTCAATCTTCATAATCGGACATCCGGTCAAATTTTAGTTCGTTGTTTCCCATCTACCATATCTAATCAAAATAGTAGGTAAAGATGACGCTGTAGATACTTTCATGGAAAATAGACATAAGGAGACCACCAAAGTACTATAATGAAAAATGAGTATATTTTTTCGCGAATTACATACGTTCCTGCAGTGGGTGGCGCTAAAGTTCCTTACGTATAGATATGGCTATCCATGTGAAAATACAATAATATATATAATCTCAAATTCAGAAAAATAAACTATGCATTTCACTATTAAAACCAAAAGCCATAATATTAAGTAGAAATCGTTATTTTATTAATTTTAGAGTTTTTTCCCATAAGACGCAATGCTTTTCTAACGCAGGATAGATGTGGTGCTATCCGTTGGCGAGCGTACCCCGTTCCGAATAACTTTCAATTGTTTATATTTTCATATCTAATTTTGACTTACGTAATTTGCGCTTAACAAATATAAAATATTGAAACACATTTTCACTCTTCCGTTAGATTTTACTTAGTTTTATAATTTATAGAAGAATAAATTCGTTGTTATTTTTGTTACCAAAATTTAGGTCTGTTTTAATCGTCTCTAAAATCTGTGCTTGGCTAGGCTGAAGCGTCCACTGTGTAGATTAATAAAAGAGGGGGTAAAAACAGATTATTACAAAGTTTATATTTCACATCTGGAGTCTTTTGAATGTTCGATAGCTTCATGTTAAAATTTAAATTTGTAAGATATAAAGATTTTATTAAAAGAATTGATGCGCATAGTACTTGTGGTTGTGCGGTTCGCAATAGACTCTGGAAAGAGTGTAAGACAGACGCTGCAGTTACGGACTGACTCAGATTAACGAGTGATGACATAGTGATGATGCATAGAATCTTATGGGCGCTAGTGTCGCATGTTAGAATACAACTAAAATTCCCTACAAACTTCTTATTTTTCTAATATTAATTTTCATAGTTAAAATCATAAATATTGGTAGTAGCAAGCTGACGCTAACAAACTGACAGTACTTTTTAAATTACATTGGAACCTGGATTGCTGTCCCACATTAGTTAGTGAGTAGACACATATCAAGGGAGCGTGCAGGTCGTAAGACAGAGGCGTATATGTACCAGTGTTCCCTTTGCGAACTAGAACTAACTGACTTAGCGAGTACTGTCCACTTGTTGCTGCACTATTGCCGAAACGAGTACTGACTATCTCGCGGCACTTCTTCTCTCGACTCCTCACCTTCCCTCATCTATGTTTGGGATCAACCCAACTTTCTCAGAAGGACAAAAATCTAGGGGACTCAAATCCAGGTTTTAGTGTAATTAACCGCTAAAATCTCTTGTGCAGAAAGTCTTAATAGACAAATTTCATTGCTTTATATTTATTTTTCAGGTAACCTACAAATGGCTGAGTAGGGAACTTGGAGTACACGTCAATGTATCGAAAAAAATGTTATGGGAATTTTGGCACAATTATAAGGGAAATGTCGATATTGCTGTAACGTTTCTACTTATGGGCCAGTTGACAGATGGTTCTGTACGTATTGAAGTTGTTGAAGAATCTAATCTGCCTTCCGCAAAAGAAAAGTTTGCTAAAATCAACTGTGAACATATTTATAGTTTACAAAGAACATTATCTGATTTGCAAATGTTGGCTTTAGCAGTAGACATAGATGTCCGATTTACCACAATTAAATTTAAGGAAAGTCCCATTAAAAATACTTCACATTTGCGGTTGAAGCTCCCAGAAGAAAAGCAAATTCACGAAAAAATCATAAAGTCAAATAAATTAACAACCGAAGCTGTAGAGGAGAAGCAAAATTCAAATTTATCAGAACATAAATTTCAGTCAACAGCTGATTCAACACCCAAACACAAAATCGAAGAAAAGGTAAAGAAAACTAAAACAAAAGATAAGAAAAACAAAATCTCAGAAAACGGTTCGAAGAAACCATCTGGATTTCAAAACTTTTTTGGCAAAACAACTGATTCAAATGCAAAATGTCTATCAACACAAATTGGAGAAATATCAGAAAAGGAGGAAGTTAAAAACAATAGTAACGGCTCCAGTAACGTTAAAGATGCAGCAGTTTTGGAGAATAATATCAAAACATTTGAGAAAAAAGAAATATTTTCAAAACAGAATGATACTATTTGTAAACTCAAGAAAACAGATGAAAAAAACAGTAATACAAGTACATCTGGAGATAATAATAAACGCAAATTTGGAAATGATAAAAAGGAAAATGATGTAGCAATAAAGAAACGGAGACGAATTCTCTCCTCGTCTGACTCCAGTGAAGGTGAAGATGAAGGTCAATCTGTTTTGGCAGAGCTTGAGGTAGAAAAAGAACAAGTTTTAGATAAAAGTTGTGAAAGCGTAGAGGAATTAAAAAAATCAGTAAGTCCTCCTCAAATGAAGAAAAAAGATATCACACAAACAAAAGACCGAACTTTTCTGGACGAAGATGGATTTCTTGTTACCCAAAAAGTTGCAGTTCATAAAGAGACTCCAAAACAGGATATAGAACGTGAATTCACACCACCCAAAGTGAATAAGGAAGCAAGTGTTATCAAAAAACAAACGAAACAAGCAACATTGACGAGTTTCTTTAAGAAGATGTAATGTTCTAAGTTGAAAACTAACAATCTTGGTTATAAGCTTATACTGAAATTAAAGATTTTTTTAACCCGATAAAATAAAAAATATTTTTAAAATCTACAAATTTAAAAATCACTATGTTCGAAATGCTCGTCTCTACTTGATTTATTCTGCTTAGTTGTTAGTCACGCGTAATTATAAGATTTCTATCTTATCATTTCTGTTAATTATTTATTAGATTTTTTTGCTAAAACGGAATTATTCTATTTTCAACTATGATTCAATATAAATATATAGATAATTCGGAATGTATTATTTAAAATAAATTAGAATACGTCTGTTACGTCCTACCTAATATTTATTTACTAACCGACCTACCTGGCAACAGACTCGATTTCTTTATAACTAATTCCCTCGTTTTAGTCCACAACTTAACGCGAATCTGGGAACGAGGACAAGCCAAATGAAAGAGAGATTTCAAATAGAATTTACACGATTTATTAATTTAAATTACAATTCAAGTTTAATACATATATTTGCGAAGATGATTCTTACGAAAAACCAAAATGAGCCTGAGTTGAGTGCTGAATGACTGGGCTTACCGGTGATGTTTCGTTAGATGAGTACTCCTTTTATGATCCTCCTCGTATCACTGAGTTTCCTTCCACAGATTTCCTTTTGATTAAGAAACGTCACTGAACTGTCACTGCACTTGGTTTTTGAATTTGCAAGTTCAGCAATTTTATAATTTCCATAAATTTATTAAGTTCTCTTCAGTTGAGCTTAGATATTTTATAAGTTCACTTTTTCACACACTAGACTTCTGAATTTTTAGGATTCACTCTACACTTGTTTTAACACTGGGTGAAACTGTTGACTTCACGATTCGACACTTCACACACATTCAACGTAGTAGATTTGCACCCTTCGCTGTTTTAACTCAAAACTCGACTAGACTGATGATCGTAGAAGGACTGCACTCTTAACCGTCGAATTTAAGACTAAACTGAAACTGAAACTGGATCCTTTATGGGCCATGCTGTTTTTATGCTGATCCTAGATACTAAGAGATTTCAATAGACCAGTGTTAGTGCGGTGTTTGTGAGTGGCGACATTTCAATAGACTAGGGTTAGTGCAATGGCTATGTAAATGTTGTAGTGTTAGTGCACATGGATTCTCTGCAGGTGTCATTCTGGTTTTGGGTCAGTTGCACTAGCGAGGGTGGCTTCTGGACCTCTCACGGACGTGTTGAGTGATTGAGAGTGTGTATGTTTCTTGTGGGTGTCTCCTATACAGATGGAGTTTATAGTATGCCTTTGAGGGCGAATGTTTTGGTATACAGGTCAATGTCCTCTTGTAGATTTAGAGATTTATTAGTGTTGCAGGTGGCTCGAGTCGTAAGGGTCAGTTACATAAATATGAATGAAATAATGTTTACAATTATAATTATGGCTTATGATGTAATGATTACACGTTGTCAATGGTGATGATGATAATAATTAATTACTTAATAGCCAATTAATTAATTAATAGTTAATTAATAATTAGTTAACTAATGTCATGCTGACATGAAACCTCCCCCCCAGATCGAGCGTGGTGGTGAAAAGAGAGAGCCACCTTGGTCGATGCCTCGGCAGAGGTTATGAAAAGTGATTTGAATAAGAAGGTCAGCATTCTATGTATAGATTTTATAAGGTATCATGTTAGTTGACTCTTACTTGTAGGGTAAAGTATATTGTGTTTACGAATATTTAAGGCTAAAATACGATTTTGTGCATAACAAAGCTCGTTCAGGTCATACCTTAGAATATAAAAAACATACGTTTAAAATTTAAGCATACATTGCAGGCATTCGTATATATATATTTTTCTTTATATTTTAGGAATTTGATTTACAATATTAGTTTTACGATTAGCATTTGTATATTATGAGGTGTCGAGGACAATGCATTAGAGAATAGATATTAACTTTTGGGTTTTAACAATTGCTTGTTTCGAGTGGGTCCTCTACAGTAATTTATTGTGTGACCTCGTTGGTAACACCTTTCGCAGTTCGTTTCCCATTTGAGAAGTATTTGGCGATTCTCTGCACTTTTTTGGTTTAAAAATGCTTGTTCGCAGAATACGAATTTTTCCGTTAAGATACTAATGACTTTACGTGCCGCGTTATGCTTTGCCTCCTTTTTATTTAAGGCATAATTACTACTTGCGGTATATTTAACATTATTTTTTATTATAGAGCAAGTGGATAAAAATATTTGTATTCCACTGGGAATTGTGCCAATTTCGTACCTGGATACGGAAAAATTGTATTCTATGGCAAGTTCGTTTAACAATTGTATCGGACTAGCCACCTCTGATGCGTTAATTGTTCTTATTGGGTTTTCCATTTTCTGCAACAAGTTTAGAGAAAACAAAAAAAAATTAGATTTATTTAAGTTATTTTACATAGTTTATTCTAGATCTAGATTAGATGCATCGGAGTCGTAATTTTCATCATTTTGTGGAAGATGATTACTTCTTTTTAATTCTGATCTACATAGTCGGCAATTTTCTACGTATCTTTGAGCCATGAAAAGGACTGTTTTGCATTTTTGGCATTTAATTTCTACTTTCTTTGATAATAAACATGTTGTATCTCTGATAAGAATATAGCTAGATTGTAGTAATTCAAATTTAGGGTCAGTGATACATGAGATACAATATGTTAGTGGCCCATTTCTAGATATGAAATAACCCTCTTCCGATACTGGTTTACAGCAAAAAAAATTGTTCTATTGGGGAGAAAACCTGTGAACTCCTCTGCATTTTCTGCTTCGTTCGCGATTAGGGGAACAAATTCCTCCGGTAGCATTTTTTCTATAAATAAATTTAATTGGTCTTAATAGAGTACTTAATATAAGCTTATAACTGTGTTGTTGTCTACTATACAATGGTTTTCATGCTTATGATATAATTTTCATGTTTAATGTATACTTTTGCTGAGAGGAATTTGTTCTCTGGTGGTTTAATTTTAAATTGCAGTATGGCAATTTTTATCAAGATATATTTTTTTATGCGATATATTTTTTATTATTTTTTTTTCCGAGATTATGATCTAGGAAAGGAAAAGTTTTGAGTTTATTGCTTTTCTGGACTTGACCAGCTAAACCTGGACGTCCTTGCTGGAATGAGGTTGGAGACATGGGGTTTTATTAGGGTGCGTAAAAAATGTTTCTTCCTATAAGAAAGGAAAAGTCAGAGTGCGCACTTTTTGGGACATAAGGATAATTTAAAAAGGATGTATGTTGCATAGTTAGAATGAATTTTGAGTTGCCTTGGAACATTGATGTTTCTTAGGGTTTTGCTTTCTTTTTGAAGAAAGTTTCTCTTTTTAGAATGAGGAAAGAAGCATATGTGTGGATAAAGTAAAATGTAGGGTTTGTAGTTAATGGATTTGAGTTGGTTGGTTCACTCTTCTTTCGTGGCAAGATGGGTAGTTTTGATTCATTTCATGATTTCTCCAGTTTGGTTTCTTCTGAAATTGAGGTTCCTGACTTCGATTTTAGTGACTTTGAGATCCCGGGAGAAGAGAGTGTATTCAGTGATAATTTGGATAAAGAAATTAGTAGGATTGTGGTTGAAATTTCTAACATTAGTAAAGCAAACAATAGTATTAATATTGATCCATTTGATATAGATGAAATTCTAGGGGAAAACAATGTCGATTCTGATGAAGTTGATAAAGTTATAAATGAACTTCGTGGAAATGTAGTGGGTGTTACAAACGGTGATAAGCATACTGAAGTGGTTACTGAACATGTCTTTGTTTTGTTGGAGAAAGTTTTGTTGGGAAAGGAAAGAGATTATTGTAGAGATCAAAATAGATTGGCATGGATAGGGAAGGATACATTTGGATACATTTTTCCTTTCTATTTCAATCCTGAATATTGACAAAGATTCAAATAGATAGAATTTCTATCTTTTTACTTCCAACAGCGAGATTTAAAAAATTTTTCTTTAATTTTGTAGAATTGTTAAGGATTTCATTGAATTTGGCGAGATTTCTAATGATTTAAAGGGATTTTAAATGTTAAAGAATTTCAAGAAGTTTTTAAGAATTTTTAGAGATTTTCATGAATTTTAACGTGGACTTCAAAACATTTATGATTTTGAAAATTTTTGTGGAATTTTAAGGTATTTTAAAAGGTTACTGGGATTTTAAATCTTGTCGTAGAATTTCGAAAATTTGTGATAATCTTAAAGGATTTTAAGGAATTTTAAATTTTATTATGTAAGTTTCACAAATGTTAAAAGAATTCAAGAGACAATTTTAATGATTTTTAAAAGACATCGCATTTTTAAAAGACATAAAAAACAGTATTTTATTAAATTTTAGGAGATTTCTAATAATTTTAGAGGATTTCAAGAGATTTTTCTGATTTTGAAAACATTTTATGGGATTTTATGGCATACAAAAGGAATTTAAAACTTTTCAGGGTATTTTATTGAGGGATTTCAGAGGATTTTTATGGTTACCGACATTTTCTTCTGTGCAAAGCTACGTCTACATCTATTGAGATAACAAATTGAAAATTTCTAAAATTGAAGCTTGTTCGGATGGAACGCAATAAATTTATACTTTTTTTACGATAGAGAAAGAGGTCGCAAAATAAAGACAAGATTTACCCTAAAGACAAACAACAAAATATATGTATTAAACTTGGCATACAAAACCTCAGTGGGGAAAAAGCCCTGTACGAAAACAAGAATAAATAAATTACAAAGAGCGCAGCGCAGGTTATACTCACACACAAAAAAAATGGCTGTGCAGCTTGAACTTGAGCAAAGAATGTGGAGAATCACACACCGGAGTTTGTGATTTTGGACAGCTCGGCCAAATTATCACCAAACCAAACAACAACCTTTGAGATCGACAGTCGCATCACACGATGCGGACTTCGAAATCAAACCACAAGCTCAAGCATACACGACGCAATCGGACAATGGGCCTCGTGCTCAGCTCCGACTCGCCTTCAATAAAAAAAAAACAAAGGGAACAGCCCTTAACACACAACAAAAAACACGCACAACACAAAATGAACAAAAGAAAGAACAGAGCACAGTTCAGAAACAATAAAATACAGGGAAGATTTTCCATAAAGAACATCTAACTCGAACAGAGTACAGAAGCGAACAGAACCCCACTCAGCGAACGCTAGCTCACGCTGCCCACGCTGGGCCATCGACGGAAACCAACGAAAACTCACGAAGTTCGCTGAGTAGTTTTGTTGGCCTCGTTTAGGCGCAAAACGCACGAACAAAACTAAAGCATTAAGGTACGTTTACCTAGTCCTAAATATCGACATTCATAAAAAATTTAAGACCAGATAAACATACCTTAATGCTTTATCTTAAATTTTAGAAATTTTCTTTTCTGCCCTCCGGCCAGAAAGCGTCAACTTTCCGGCCGCTGCGTTAAACCAAGTTGCCGGTTTCTGGTGTCTTCGAGCAGAAAAATAGTATACACACCTTGGCGAGTAAAAATGAAAGCCTCAAGTCATATCATCTAAATATAAACTTTCAATACAGGCTAGAATATACAAAAAATTACATATGATCTTAGACATTTCTTATTTTACTGGCCTAGGTATGTAATATACTATTTTGATATGTCATGTTTGTGGTCCTAAAATGAGCCGATTGTTTTTTTCTTTTTACATTCTCATCAGAGAGAATGTATTAGATTTGTGTAAAATTTTACCCCCACAGTTTTCATCAAATGTTCACGTTTTGGGACCCCCTGAACCCGAAAAACATGTTTTTGCTTCCTCATAGAGGAAGCTATGTAGTGGTGACAAAATCCAGTTTCCTAAAAAAGGTTTTTTTGAACATATTTCAAGGGCAATATATCTAATATGATGATCTGAAAAGATGTCCGGATGTATGTGTGTGTGTGTGTGTGTCACAATCCAGCAATTTCTTGAAAACGCGTAGAGATAAATTGATGAAATTTTGCATAGTTATTCCACTATATACCTAGTTGAATTTCTTACAAGGGTTTCACAAAATATTTAATTTTAAAAGTTTTATGTACTGTTGAAATATTTAAACTTTAGCGCCTTTGACTCTAGCGCCATCTAAAACTTAAATACTACTACTGTTTATTAATGAGAGCGGTGACGCTCAGTTCTAGTTCAAAACGATATGTAACGACGTGCTTAGATCGATCACGACTGTTTTCTTAAATAAAACGACAGTTAACAAGTATTTCTTGATTATTATAAAACCATACCCATGACCCATATGTCAAAAGGTTATATGCCCAGCAGCACGCTATAACTGTGCGAGGAAAATAGGAAAAATATCATTCAGAAAAGAAAAGGGAACGATTGAACTATAGTTCAGTTTTAAAATGAGGCTTTTTGCCAGTAATATAAAGCAAGGTAAGGTGCACATGTTTTACCGGTTCATAATTTCCAAAATAATACGAGAAGTGAAATTTTTATACTTTTGAGGAAGTTGTTTTTGGAAATTAAAAAGAAAAGTTCCTTTGTCTAGTGATGAGTGTGAGACAAAAGACGGCGGTGGCGACCTTGGTGGTCTTCTCATTACTTTCACAGCTAACCGCTGCATGTTTATGTCTTTCATAAATAAGATAGTGGAAAGAATAAACAGATCTGAAAAATATTTGAAACGAATACCAATATAGTTGGCTTATGTCCTGGATTGATATCTTACAGGTAATTTTATTTTATATAAAATGACGACAGTGGTCCAAAGGGTTTTAGAACGATGCAGACGTGCATTGTTTATTGAGACATCTGAACCTGAAGATTTGGAAGTAGAAATTAAAATAGATGACTCATTTCTTTATGTAAAGTTTTCGACGGGTGAGACGATCAGTTTAAGTATGTATATTTTGATCATAGCTATGTTTTTGAAACACTGGATAACGACTGTGTAAAGTCTTAAGTAACGTTAATTTATTTAATTAACGTTATTACCTTGACGTCGTAAAAATAAAACAATTGCATTTTCTTTATATTGATAACGAGGGACCAGTTAGGACGGTTTGTAAAAATAATCTAAGCAAGCTCAAAAATGAAGAACACACGAATCCGTTTTGTCTGGGTTCCTTGGTTTGAATGAAGTTGTGTTCACTTCTGAAAAACTAGAGGAACTAGGTTTGTCTCGAAAGCACACGAAAGTAACGGGTGTGGAAGAGCAAATCAGCTACAATTCATTCAGGCTTGTGTTCGGTCAATTGATTTGAGAGCAACTTTCTTTTGTTTTTGCATTGATATGTAATGAGTTATTAGAATAAACACACAGTATGTTTCATTGTGTGCTGAGAATAACTGATCATAATGATATTTTAACGACTGTCAATATCATTTAAGGTAAACGATCCCTAAAAAACGAATGGGAAGATCTAAAAACTGAGCTTGCCAATGCAAAACAAAAATAAAAACCAGACAACGGCGACGTCAGCAGCAATTGTAAAGGATCATTGCCTGAGAAAAGGAAAACGATGATTTAATTTCTGAGAGTGAAGAAGAACGACTGTTACTTGGTCCAGAGAGTATTGCGGATACTGAACAAAAAGTAAAGTCACCTCAGATAATTGTCAATTTGAGTACCGATTCTCAAAAAGGTAAACTAAATATTTATATTTAGTATTTGATTCTTTTATTTTTGAACCAGTTGTAACGACTGTGACGATTTGTTTTTACGACGGTACGACAGTTGTCGTCGACGACACAACGATGTTTAATTTAATGATATCTGCGGTAGGTGTGTCACCAGAAGCAGAAAAACGAAGTCCTAGGAAAGATGAGGTTCAAAAGAAGTTTCTGAAGACGAAATTTTGCAGGAGGTTGATAACGACACAGTAAAGAAAGTGATTGGAACGACAGTTATAAACCAGGCACGAGTGGACATCCTGTTGTCAAAGAAACGATTGATATTAAAATTAAACATTTGGAACGTTTAATGAATACCACAATAAATTTGCATTCCAAAATGCAAGATAATCTAAAATTGTGGTTCAAACAACGCGAGATTGACGACGAAAAGACGAAAAAGCCAAAAATAATATCGGATATACCCTGTACCTCTAATTTTAAAATTATTGATGGACCTCAAACAACAGTTACAAGTAATGACTGTTATAAAAAATTAAACGAGAGTCAAGGTACAAATACTAAACCAGCCTTAAATAAGAATGCAGAAAATTTAAACTCTGAATCAACTAATTCTCGAGTTTTTGCTAACCAGGTTTCAGAAGCCATTAAAATTCAATTAATTGGTAAAGATGTTGGAACGAGGCATGATTACAAATTGGATTCGGGTTTTAAATTTGAACATTTTTACGAATTTTTGATATCGGAATTACGTACTATTGACTTATTATACGTTATTGATAAGACAGTTATACCTCCGGAAGGTTTAAACGATAGCTTAAAAGAAAAACACAAGTTTAAAGTTCGCGATTTACTTATAAACAAAGTTGATAAATTTTATCATACTAAAATTTTGCAAATAAAAGATCCGGTTGAAATTCTAAACAAACTAAAAGAATTTAAAAGATGTGAAGTAAATATAACGAGTATAAGTGTTCGAAAACAATTATATTCGATTCAATATAACCCAAGTCGCGAGTCTGCAATACAGTTTATGGATCGTTTCGAAGATATCGTACATAATTATGAGAATATCCCGGGTTCAACTCCTTTGTCTAATGATAAAAAACGTGATGCCTTGTATAATGCAATTTTGAATCAAGTGCCGGAAATTCAATCAGTAGAATTCATAACTAAATATCAAACTGGTCAAAGTTTGAATTATGATCTACTTAAGATGTTTATTCTTCAGGCTGAGGCTAATCGCATTCAAACTGCGATGAGTACTCACTCAAGTTCAAAATCAAATACAATGGCTTCTGTCTCTTATGCTGGTTCCAATCGAAATTTAAAATGGTCTACCGACAGGTGCTACGAATGTGATGATTATGGTCATATGAAAAACAAGTGTCCACGAAAAGGCCAAGGATTAAGAAAATGCTATGAATGTAATCAATTTACATTACACAAAGCATATGAATGTCCACAACGAGTGTCCAGACATTGAAATATGTCAGGCAGAGGTGGTTACAGAGATAAACGTTATCCTAATAATAACAGAAACGATAGATACGACAGTCAATTACATGCAAATAACAAACGTCCCTTTAAAGCTAAATGGAATAAAGGCAACCGCACCTCACAATCTTTCAAACAATTATGCGACAAACAAGAGTTCAAAAACAAAAACGACAGTAAGTTTAAAAATAAATATAAGAAAGACAACCAACAGAATCAGTACAGAGAATCTAGAACAGGAACAAGTGAAACCCCGAAAATTCACTTTGCGGATTGCAAGTACGATAATGACGATGGTAAGTGTGCAGAAAATACAGCTACATCAGTATTATGTTCTAAATGTCAATCTGATAGTCTAAAACAGTCATTTCCATCCACTGGTTGTCCGCATGTTGTCGAGAACGATGAGATTTTAACGACTGAAATTGATCATAAAAAGACTAAATATGTGTCATTTATTGTGGATTCAGCTGCAACGAATTCACCTTACGAGCACCTTACGAATTCACAAGAAATATTTAGTTCTTTTGAAAAAATAAAATCCGGTGTGATTAAATGTGCCAATAAAAATAGTAAAGCAGATTTAATTGCTGAATGCAAAGGCACGGTTAGCTTAATCTCAAACACAGATTGTAGAAAAACATTTAAATTAAATAACACTATTTATTCAAAATCGCTCTCGGAAAATTTACTTTCATTACAACACTTTACTGAAGCGGGTTATTCAGCATATTTAGATGACAAGCACATAAACATTTTCGATCCTAAAATACTACCAATTCAAAGGAAACGACAGTCGATGATAAAGATAAAAATGATGTTTGTTCAAATAATAATAACGAAAGTAGTAGAAATAGTAATTTAAAATCGGGTGATAGCAATGTAGATAACACTTTAAATAAAGAGTCTGCAGCAGTTACGATTGAAAATAATACGGTAAATAATTATGTATTTTCGGATTTTGATACATTGATTGCGAAAAGAAAAATAACTAATTTGGACGAATTGCCGATGGTTGATTTGCTTGAAAATAATTCTCCATTCACTAAGTCATATAGTGAATTTGTCAAAATAAATAAAGCAATGCTTTGGCATGTTCGTATGGGTCATGCATCAGTCGGTTATTTACGTAAGTTACAAAGCATATGGAAAGATAATAAAGATTTGCAGTGTGTAGTTTTTGACGACAGTATACTCGAATGCGAAATATGTGCGTTAATTAAGTTGACAAAATTACCATTCCAAAACGAACGTACAAGAGCTTCACGACCGTTACAAATTATACACTCTGATGTAATGGGTAAGATCTCCCCACCCACGCATCCACATGGTCATAAATACATTTCTGTATTTATCCATGATTTATCGAGGTTGTCCCTAGCGTATCCAATGAAAGCAAAAGATGAAACTGGCCATTGTCTTGAACGGTTTATCAAGAGTTCGCGAAATTTGCTAGGTAAAAACGAGAAAATCTGTTATCTGAGATCCGATCAAGGAACAGAATACATGGGGGGATATACTAACGAAGTGTTAATTCGCGAAGGGATTGAAAAACAACCTGCTTGTCCTGATACCCCACAGCATAACGGAGTTTCTGAGAGGTTTGATCAAACGATACAAAAAAAGATCAGAGCTAGTATGTTCGATTCAAAACTTCCAACTAATATGTGGGATTTGGCTTTAGGAGCAGCAGTGTATGTATATAATCGAACCCCTCCTGAATCCTGAATCCTGAATCCGGAAAGTTCTTTGAATTTAGAAACGTTAGATTCAACGAAAAAATTGTATATGGAGATAAATTTAAAAACGATTCGATTCAAAATTGACTTATTCCAGAAGAACTCCAGTTGACAAACAAAGATCAAATATGTTTTGAAGATAACGGCAAAATTGATACTGAAAAGAACGACAGTGAGATTTTATAAACGGAGGGAGAACAAAAAAGAAAACGAGGTAGACCCCCAAAACGACAGTTAGAAACGGAGGGAGAAAATATTGATAAAACAATTAAGAAGCCAAAAGAAGTAAAGCCGATGACACGAGAGCCCTATGCTACTCGAAGTCGAAAAATCTTTGACTCCAGTTTCTCAAATCTGATGAATGTAACGACTGTTCCAAAAGAATATGAATTTCCTTCAATTGAGGAAGAATTCATACAAACAAAAAATAACGTTGAAGATGAATTTTTGCATTGTTTTCATGCTGAAATCAATAACGATCCACAAACATTTAAACATGCCATACAATCAAAAGATAAAAACGAATGGTTAAAGGCTATTAACGAGGAGTTTGAATCACTGGCGAAAAACGAAGTTTGGTCTGTGGTAGATCGCCCAAAGGTAGGCGAAAATGGTAAAAGGCCAAATATAATAGATTCAAGATGGTTATTTAAACAAAAGACTGATAAAAATGGACAAATTAAATACAAAGCGAGATTGGTAATAAGAGGATTCAAGGATTCAAATCTGTATGATTTAAAAGAAATATACGCACCAGTCTCTCGTTTAATATTAGTACGGACGGTTCTTGCATTGATAAATTTCCACAATATGGACGTCTATCAATTAGATGTCAAGACTGCTTTCCTTAAAGGGTACAAAAACGATTGGTTTAAAATACCTATGACGACGGAACGATTTGATGGCATATTCTGACGCTAGTTTTGCCGATTGCAAATCGTCGATCTCTACCTGTGGCTTTTTAATCCGACTTTTTGAAGATACAATCTCTTGGCGTGCAAATAAACAGAGTTATGTTGCACTTTCTACCTGTGAAGCTGAATACGTGGCAATGAGCCAAGCTTGTCAAGAGGTAATTGCAATTAATAAATCTCTTATGCGTATTACTGACGATGTTTTTCTTCCTGCTATACTTCGATGTGATAACAAAGCGGCAACCTTCTGTGCAAGTACTAGTGGAGGAAATAGACTTAGATATATGACAGGAATACACCAGGCCTATGTTAAAGAATGTGTTAAGTTTGGTCGAGTCATTATAGAATGGGTTTCCACAAAGAACCAATGGGCTGATATAATGACAAAACCACTTTGCTACGAAACACATACTCTACTACGAGATAAAATTTTAAATTACGACTGATCTTGAGTAGAAATTGATAAGAAAATGTATTCTCTGATTGTTCTTGGTGTCACAGATTATTGCTAATAGATTTTGAATCAGGTTTCAGGAAATCTACAAAGTAAAGCTGAATTCAGGATGGACCGGCTGAAAAGTTTGATTAAAGTTATAATATACGACCGTTTGACGAGTAAGTTTGGATAATAGAGTCAAATTCGGGAGGGAGTGTTGAAATATTTAAACTTTAGCGCCTTTGATTCTAGCGCCATCTGAAACTTAAATACTACTACTGTTTATTAATGAGAGCGGTGACGCTCAGTTCTAGTTCAAAACGATATGTAACGACGTGCTTAGATCGATCACGACTGTTTTCTTAAATAAAACGACAGTTAACAAGTATTTCTTGATTATTATGAAACCATACCCATGACCCATATGTCAAAATGTACTTTTATAATTTTCGTAAAATTCATTTTTCCACTATAACTTCTCAAATATTGAAAATTTAAAGCTGGTGTAAGGGAAATGAAGATTCCTTTCATCGAGACGAATCGATTGACCTATATGATTAATGCATTTCATTAAAAAATAAGGAAGTTATGTTTATTTATAATTTTGAAAGTTATTTTTTCACTCTAAGTTTTAAAATAATCAAAATTATGAGTTGACGTAGAAAAATAAATATTCTTTATGTCGAGACGAATCGATTGATCTGTATGATTAATCATTTAATTCAGAAAGTTTAAAAAAAAAATAAATGATTATTTAATAATTTAATATATTGGTATGTTTTTAATAATCTTTTATTTTTTTTATAATACTATCAGATTGAAAAAGAAAAAAGAAAAGAAAAAAGGAAAATGTTAATCTAGGAAGAGAAGGAGAAGGGACAATTTGGAGAGTATGGAGACAAGGAGAAGGATGGACTTGGAGGGGCAGAGGGGGTGGTTGGAAGAGTAGGGGTAGAGGGGTACATTTGAAGAATTTAGGGAGAGGGGGAAGAATGAACAATGCTGGAAGAGGAACAACGTTTTTAAATATTAAAAATTATTATCTAAAATAAAGAAAAAAAAATCTGCCCGCTTACGCGGGCACATTCTCATGCACACGTCGCGCTTCGCGGTCCGTGTTGCGCGCTTGCGCCCTTCGGGATGCTTGCGAGCGTCGCGACGTTTGCACCTATTTGTTTTTAAATTACTACAAAATGGAATGGAATGCAAACGAAAGCTAATTTACTTAAGGTTCTATCGAACTTAAGGAGCACATTCTCATCAGGGCACTCGCGCTCGATATTTCATTTAAACCTCGCGCTTCGCGCTCGGCTTTGTTTAACGATATTTTTCATGATTAAAACGAAAACTACTCATCCTGTTGAAAAATGGTTCAAGGTGAACTTGTAGATCCTTTTAAGGCCAATAATTATGTTTCTTATCATTTTCTCTGTATCTCGCGTTATTTGACTCAAAATTTGAATTTTAGATTTTTTAAGGAAATTCAAAAAGTTATTATACCTATCCTATAGAGTGTTCAAAAAGAAACATTTTTCATCTTTAGACTTTTTTTCATATCGTGCGTTGTTTGGCTTCTAATTCAAGTTTTATTTCATTTTTTTGGATTTTCAAAATATTATAAG
>UCOH01011159.1:0-33504 GCA_900474275.1 Synergus japonicus
ATTTTTCTCAAGTGACCCAGACCTTATGTATTATAGAGGCACTCGCTGGGAGACCCACAAATTGATTAGAATGGACTACTATGGGCGTATCAAGAGATACGAAGTTCAAGTGGGCTGTTGAAAATTTTAGGGAGATTCTGATATGTGAAATAGATGGATTGAAATTTGTATTTTTTCAAGATCAAGTTTCGGGAATTTTGTGTGTAGTTCAGTTCGAATTACATAATTATCCTCGAATTCACTTTTCATGCAGTGGACTCAATTCACGTCAATTGTTCGCTAATTTAAATGATTAACAAAAAAGGCTTTTATCTACACAGCACTTGACAGCACACAAAATGATACAGTATATCATGCATTCCGGAAAATGATACTTTTGGAAAAGAAGGAGCGAAATTATAAATCGAGCCTAGCGTATCTAATAATTTTATAGGACCAGTCTCAAAATTTGTCTGTGTTCCCATTATTTGTAAATCAAAAGCTTATCGAAAGCTTACACAATAAATAATGAATGAGCAATGCAATGCCTAAGTCAAGAAATGCCTAATTAGTTGTATTTTACTATTTCATTCAAGAGTTTTCAAATTTTCGCTAAAGTTTTAAAGGGATAAAAAATGACTAAAAATATATTTCCAACAATTACAACGAATTAATAAAGATATTGAGCGATTTTTATAAAGTCTGAATTTCTCACCAATTCAAACTATTTTTCCAGGTTCACATTTTTTCTGGTTTTACTTCAATTTCCGGTTTTCCGATTGGTGTTAAATACTCCGTTAATTGCACATTATTTACATTTAACTTCCTAGATTTGCAATTCAATCCAACTTTTTTTATCTACCCGCTCTAAAATCTAGAATATTAGGATGCTTATGACAAAACTGATGTATCCGGAAGGAGGGTTCGCTTAAATAAGCTACGCCACTGGAGTGTAGGAACACTCGATGTACAAGTATGATGTTGCGTATGTAATTTACTAAGCTTGTGGGTGATGAGTTTACGAGCTTCTTTCATGACCACTTACTAGCTGTTTCACATGCGTAAATGACTAAGATCTTATCTATGTGTCTACATGTTTACCACGTCGTTAATTCGATTTAATCCAAGATTAAATATATTTAAATTCGACGATCTTTCTGCAACTATTTTACCGACTTACTCAAATTTTGCGATTTCCCATGTTTCAATTGAGGAAATTTTCAAATTATCCATGCATTATATGCTTATTTGAAATCATAATTTGTACGCGATTCAGAAATCAGAGAACATGTAGATTGGAAACCAGAAATTCCGTTCTCAAGCGTCTTTAATCACCGGGTAATAATTGTTTTCGCTTCAGTCCCCCTTTTTCTCTGTTATTCCATCACGAAGTACGAATAGCAGCAAACTTTGAACATGTACTGAGCATCGTAAAACTGGCAACAAGTCTCGAAAGAAACGCTTGTATTTACGATCGAATGGCGTTTACAGTGAAGCATAAATAGGCAACCGGCCGGACGTCGACAGAAATACGAATATAAAGAGTCTATAAGCCTATATAATGTTACATGCCTCATGGGGTATGGTCGTGGCCCCTACCCCCTTATTTTCCATGGTATCGATAGGCCAAAGGCAACAATCGCAAGTTGATGGCGAAGGAACGTGCCAATGTAAACCAACTCGACGACAGAATCGAAACGTGAAAAATAGTAAGAATAAAGGAGAAAAAAGTAAAAGACAAATGTCATTCAGACTCACGCCCCGCGAATGAACTTTATCGTTGAGACTTAGTGACAGGGACATTCGTTCCTTCCTCACATTCCCCATCTTGAATCTCATCTATACGAAAAGTCGGAAAATACCCGTTTCTATTCCACTGGAGTCATTTATATCGTTTTGGAATTTATCATCTCATTGATTACTCTGTACCAAGTTCTTCCATTGCAATTTTAAAAGATTTGAAATGTTTAAAAAATATTTCAAATGATTTCAAAATATTTCAGGATAATTTAGGATATAAGCTCTCTAAGTCTAAATTAGTGAAAAGTAGGTCACTAATTTACTTTAGTGAAAATTTTCACTAATTATTAGTTGTATTTCACTATTTCAATTATTAAGTTTTCAACTTTTCACTAAAGTTTTAGTTAAAAATAACTAACAATTAGTAGAATTTTTCACTAAAGTAAATTAGTGACCTACTTTTCACTAATTCAGATTTAGAGAGCGAACAAGTTTTGAATAATAATGCTATTGAAATTTTTCAAAAATTTCGTATAATCTTTTGAAATTTAAAATCATGTCAAAACACTTAAAATTCGTAAAAACCTCTAAAATATTTACGACGACCTTGCAAATCTCTTTAAATTCCTATTGCAATTTCTTGATTTTTCTAGGAACAAAATTTGCCGAAGTCCCTTAATTTTTCACTAATTCTTTTAAAATTTCTTAAAATTCGCTCAAATCTTTTGAAATTCCTACAGAAATATTTTCAAATTCTTTAAAATTCCACTACAATATTTTAATTCCCATAAAATCACGGAAATTATTTAAAATCTATTCAAATTTTAAAAAGTTTTTAGAACGTCCTAAAAACGTCCTACCATTATCTCCTGTTGCTGTAACTATTCTAGGGTTGCTGCAACCATTTGCTATGGATGCGCCATATTTATCGATTTATATGGTTGGCCCAACCATGCCTTTTTTCCTTTTAGCATTTGTTTTATTTTATTTTCGGATTTGTGTTGAGGATTTAGTTCGCAAACTGAAAAGCTGAAATTCACGCAAAAAAGAGTTTTCGAGTAAAAGGCACAAATTAACATTTTTTTTTTTTTTTAGAAAATCGATATAAATGTTAAATACTACTGTTTTTATTTTGAATTTTTGCCACTTACTCGTGATTACTATATAAATTGCAACTTTTGACAAAAAAACTAGCTTAAAATACAATTTGCATTTTGATTTTTTGCCACTTTCTCAAAATTACTATGCAAATCATAATTCTAAGTCAGTAGCATAGCAGAAAATACCATTTACATAAAGCAATGAAATATGTCAAGTAATAAAAATTACTTTTCTTAGCAGTTTTGACTAAAAGGAGTAGCAAAAATTACCACTTGAAGATTGTACTCTCGAGAATTAGTTTTAAATAGTAAAGTTCAACTCAAAGACGAGTTAAAAAGTACCATTTAGAAATAGTAAAATGGTATTTCGGCGAAGAACGTAGCTGAGATTTTGTTTACAAAGTCCAAGCGTTAAATAGCTCAGTCGATTAGTGCGTGCGTATTAGGTTTTAGGATTTTTAGGTCGGGGGTTCGTATCCTCAGCGAGTGCGATCTTTTAAAGTGTTTAGGCGTGCGTTATAAGTTACATTGTGAAATTTACCATTTGACATAGTACTCTTTTATTTTGAAATTTTTTTTGTGGTAAAGTTTACCATTTTAAATAGTACTCTTATATTCTGAATCGTTTTTTTTTTTGGAGAAATAGTATACATAAAGTGCTAAATGACTTTTCAGAGCGCAAATCAGCTACTTCGAAATGGTACTTTTTTCTCTGATTCCGGATTACATTGTGCCATTTACTTTTTTTGCGTGAAGGCTGATAAGGTAGTGGACCCGATACTCGAACAGTACCCGATAGTCGAACACTGTCACAGTTATTTAATTTTAAGAAATTATATATATTTTTATCGTTTTCACAAAAAATTTTATAAAATACTTTAATATTTTAAGTTATTATTTAAAATGTAAAAAAAAAGTGATACCATCGTTTAGAAAAAAAATAAAAGCTCGTGGTAATTCGAGGAATCACTTGTTTTTGCCTCGTTCCTTGTGTCTATAGCTAAGAAAGACAGATTATTGTATTTTGATTTTCATCATCAATCAAATCTTATTTTAAATTTAAAATGGTTTAAATGGAAGTGAAATTATAATATAGCTAAGAAAAAAGAGGTGAGTAAAGTTTTGTATTGTTTTTTATATATTTTTATATAATTCGAATTGCACTGTTCGACTACTGGGTCCTTGCCTATTTGACAACTGCTCCCAGGGGCAAAAACGCGTTCGACTACTGCTCCTTATGATTCAATCTTTAAATATATATATTTTTTAAGTTAATGTTTGAAAAATCTATATTTTCTTGTTTAAATAGTTCAAAGAATGTTTATATTTACAAATAAAAATAGCTTTATACGTTTTTTCCGAATTTAAATACTTTAAAAATGTTTTTAAATGGGCAAGAGTTGACACTAAGCCGTTAAGTGTTCAAGTATCGAGTCCACTACCTTAATAATAATTGGTTATACCAATTATACATTCATAATAATAAATATTTTTAGCTAATAAGAGTCAATAAACCTTAGTCTATATGAGGCGAAGGTTTTTTATTTACTAAATATATTTACTAATAAATTTAGTTAAGCTCATATACTAAAAATATTTATTATTCTGCATTATAATTATTGGTATAACTAATTTGCTCTTATGGTGAAGTATCACATGCCCTTAATGGCGCGTCTGAGCCTTGATTTCCATATCGACTTAAACATAAACGAAATTCTTGAAAACCTCTTGAAATACCGTAAAATTCTACAAAATCTTTTCTAAATCATAAAAATCTTGAGATTTTTTAAAATTTCAATCAAATCTCTTAAAATCACTTTAAAAAGATCAAAATTTTTAAAAATTCTTTGAATTTCCTAAACTTTCCTAAAAATCGTTTAAAATTGCATGAAGTTCTTTAAAATTCCTAGACATCTCTTAAAATCTTTTTAAATTATTGAAAATTTCTTGAAATCATTAAAAACATTTATTCATTTGCACTGAAAATAATTCTGTATAAAAAAAGCTTCTAATGCTAATGATTATTTTTACTTGGAATAAAATTTCTGGATAAAATAGAATTAGGAAAAAATATTTCGTTGACTTGAACGTTCAAAACTTTTGGTACATGAAAAGCGGCAAACTTTTTCATTAATTTTATAACTATTTTATACTCTAATACCATCTAAGAAAAATGTAAAGAATATTTAACGACCCGAAAACCTAAAATACCATTTCTGGACTATTTTTTCACCAAAAGAAAGTTTTTCAATTTTCACAATCCTAAACAAGCAAACTTGTTATTTAAAACACTTAAAAATCTACCCGTAAGATAAACAATCAAGCAATGATTAAAAATGAAAGCCCTCAGCAACAACATGCCACGACCTTCCCTATTATCATCCCAGAAAAAGAATCACCAAGATTGCATTTACTCGGTGACGAAACCATAATCTTTTGCACCAGAATTCAGCTTCGTGATCCATCAGCGAGCACGAGGATCACGATGATCGTGATGCGGAAGTCAAAGACAAAGAACCTAATCGCGTTTCACAGTGTAAGACTCTGGAGTATAAGTCTAGCTCTTTTTCTTCACTGAATTCGCGATTTGTCTATTTCACCCCCACCGACATGGCTCTCAATACTCTCAAGAGTTTCGAGTTCTAGACAATCTAGGCTCTCGTGGAAGATTTCGTGTGCATTTAATACTCACGAATAAATCACACAGACATAGAAGCCTAAATCAACACAAGTGAATATCGGTTGCAGGACGTTGTAACAGTAGGTCACTAGTGAAAGTGCCTCGAAGCGACACGATTGCCCGCAGTTGCACCAGATGGATTAAGAGGTGGGGGAGTTTAGATCGCCGGTGTTTCACTCTTCCTGGTGCAATTCGCTGCTACTAACGTGACGGATGAGTGGGTGGAACAAAGCGGGAAGGGGGCCCGTTAATCATCGCATCCTCATCGGTTAAGATGATTTTTTTTGGCCGAAGAATGGGGCATTGATAAACATGCTTTATTAATAGGGTTCATGCTTAGGACGTTAACCTATCGTCTCTTATCGTCAAAACAAAGCGAGAATACGACCACTGGACCGGCAAACCCGAGAAAATTGGTAACTTCCAAATTATGAAATTTTCATTTGAATAGAAAGATTTTCATATGAATAAAAAAATTTTCAATGAGAAAAATGAAAACGGAAACCAATTGAATAACTTCGAATCAGTTGAGAATATTTTTGTTTATCATGAGATACTTATGCTTATGCGTAGACGGAATAGAAATAGTAATTCGAACAGTATAATCTGATCAAATCATTAAAAATACCTTCTTCGTAATCTTAAAGTTAGCATTAATAAAAAGAACAGCAAAATGTTAATTCTATACGTAGAAGTGCATAATAGCTGTTTAGCTGTATATGATTAATTTATAAAACTATTGCAAGTATCGCACAGGAAATCTCCATTCAGGGAAACAAGAATTACCCTTAATTATATATTATGATATTGATGAATTGGAAAGATAAAAACTGTTCACCGATGAATGCTCGGGAAGTGATACCTGAACTCGAATCAATTTCAAAATCGAGATTTCGTGGCCAAAGAAATAGATAGTTGCGTTGTATTGTATGTACTTACATTATTATATCAGAATCTACGAATTAAGATCAGGACTCACCTGTAACAGAGAAAAAAAAGAATTTTATTAATCGAAAGTGATTTATCTTACTCAATTCATAAGGTAATAAAATAATATTTCTCAGATTTATAATCTAACTTAAATATATAATACGATTCTTGAAATGTTCTCTTTTTCATCAAAGATCATGCAAAGACCCTGAATTTGTTGTTTGCCCATAAAGTTATATATAATACAAGAAACTAGAAAAGTGAAACTAGACCGACGCCCATGTTGATTTCAATCTAACTGAACACGTAAACTCGGGCACGGATCGCATAACTTCAAACAAGAAAAACTGCCAACTTAATCTAAAGGGCAATAGCTCTGGGTCCAGAATTACTTCCCCAAAAAAACCATACATCAAGAAACTAGACAGCAATTTTTAAAATCACTAAAACAGATAAATAATACATTTAAAATTCTTATTGCAAAATCAATAAAGAGAGAGTGCACTAAAGTCTCGGATAGACGTGGTTCAGACTTGGAAGGAGAGAGAAAGGCATCAGAAAGAAGCAAGGTGCATGAACCATGGATGCATCATGTAAATTGTAAACCTTCGTGTACCTGACCATGCAGCAAGCCCCGAAGCATGGTGCATGATCACACGCAAAATACATAAATTACAAAACAACTTATACGCGAGGAATAACCTGACTGGATCCCTACGTCGCGGTGAAAGTTGCGCGAGGTCAACTTACATACAAAACGTTCCTCTTAATCGCTAAACTTTGATCAAAGAAGCGAGACTTTGAACAATATACACAGTCTACACAATCTCAAAAACTCACAAACTCTCAGAGTCGAAGGAAGAACTTTGCTGAGAGATCATTTCCTGGGGTATACTGGGATTCTTGCACCAAAACGATTCAAATCTCCCGCCGTTTACGACCAAGAGAAAGTTGCGAATTTCTATTCCGTAACAATAGCTCGAAATTTTATTTATGTTATTTATTATACAAGAAAGGGGTTTTATATACACATAAAATGCGATGTAAAAATTATAATTAAGATTGCACCTTTAAAATGGCGCAATTTATATCCGATATATCTTTTTTTAAAAAAGATATGTATTTTACTTTTTACTTTCCACCGCTCGTATTACCATTTTTATAATTTTTAACGTTAATGGAGTTTTTTATTTAAAAAAAACCTTTTGATGAGGGGTAGTTCATCTCCAATTGATTTATAATAAAGGGCTTCTAAAAAAACTGACAATATGATTAGGTTGAAGTTTCAGACGTTTGGTCTAATATTTTTTTTATTTTTTATTTGTTATGTTTGTTAGATTAAGAATATCAAAATAAAGAATTCAAATAATATTTATTATTTTTATTTATTTACTAGCAGAAATTTACCCGGAGTTTGACTGGGATTTTAAGAGATTTTAAGTAACCAAGAAATTTAATTTAATTTTAAGGAAATCTAAAGAATTTTAAGGGATTTCAAGGGATTTTAAGCAACTTTAAAGGATTTTCAAATGATATTTAAATTATTTAAGGATATTCAAAAGTTTTCACAAGATTTCAAGACATTTTAAGGAATTTCAAGGAATTGATTCTAATATAGACGAAATCAAATGAAAATCCCATAAAATATTAAAATAGTTTAAAATATTTTTATATTATTTGAAATTTTTTTAATCTTCTTTCTTAAAATCGTTTGAAATATTTCAAAATTTCATAGAGTTCATTAAAATCTCTTTAAATAACTTGAAATCTCGTAAAATCCCTTAAAAGCTCTTAAACTCCCTGAAAATTTCTCAAAGTTTCTTAAATTCCTGAAAATGTCACGAATATTTCTGGAAATATTCTGTAAATATTCCCTCAATATTTCTGGAAATCCAAATTTGAAAAAAAATCCTTGAAATCCTGAAAAAGTCCTCAAAATCACTTAAAACCTTTTGCAATCCTTTAAAGTCTCTTAAAAAATCCTTTAAATTTTAAGAAATATCTCTCTTAAAATTCCGAATAACGCAATTTCTATCAGTCAATAAATAAAAATTACACAATCAACTTAAATTGAAGTTATAAAAATCGTTTCAACTGTATTTTACAGTCTTCTGTTTATATAATCTGTGAAATATGAAATACAGAAAACTATTGACTATTCAGCAAAGAAGTATAAAAATAAGAAGAGGAAATAAGACGTGGATTGCAGGAATGTATCATGGTTACTTATCGGCTTGTCAGCTGACCAGTGACCATACGTCCGTCTATTTACCACACAAATAACAACCGACATTGTCACCCTTGTACTCGTTATCCGATAGGAAGAAAAGCGCGGTCAAGAATTATCTCTCTTTTTCTCGTTATCGCTCTCTCTCTCTCCCTCTCTCATACAAGGTGTAGGTTACTGCACTTAGTGTCACGATTACAAGAGCAAAACAGAAGGGAAAAATGCGTGGGAAGATGAAAAGAGAGCTTGATCGCCCATTACTTGGCAAAAAACCTATTCTCGTTTCCAAATTATAACTTCCACGTACATTTTAAAAATACACAAATCTTTTTTAATGAAATTAAAATAAATAAAAAAATAAACCATCTCCAAAACATGAACAAAGCACAATCATTTTAGCAACAATCTTCGCGAGCCACACTCTAAATTTAAGTCACTTCTTCTGCTTTAAAAAAAAAGTTATGAAAAGTTTGATGAAAGGAGTATATTTTCCAGTATAAGAAAAAGAAAAATGTATCATCAGATTCTATTTGTACGATCATTTCATACAAAACGATGGAAATCCCCTTAAGTTTCAAGGCAGGGGGCGGGTTCGACCCCCTCGTAAATTCTTACGTCCCATTCACTCGACGCGTCATTTACAAATCCCCCCCCCCTCCCTCGCCCCTTTATCATCATCTTTCCTACCAACACTGAAATCCGTACACTCACACAATTATGAAGTCTGCATTTCCACGTATATTTTTACATGCGAGTCATCGCTCCCACGGTGTATTTTTATCATTGGCTGAGGATATGTGGATATGTAACACGTCTCGCGCAAGAACAGTGCCGTGTGCCATGAAAAAATGCTCGCGGTCTCCCATCGCAGTCACCCTTCATTAGAAACGCGAGTATGAAATGTTTCAATCGCCGGGCGAGTTAAGATCAAAAGACATTTGATTGATCGTGAATATATAAAGCTTTTCAGTGCGGCAGGTTCAAATAAATTGAATTTTCTATAATAGTTATAATTTTGATAAATTAATCTATCTTTATCTAAAATTATCTAGTGATAATTTTGATTATTATTCAAAAAGTTGAGAATTCTAAATGCCGATGGCTTTCTACTTCCAAGATTAGATGAATGATCAAATAATAAATGAATGATCAGCATAGTAAAAGTGATGCTGATAATTCAGCCTCACTTACACTTTATTGTGCAAGTTTTCAAGTTTATCACTTGAATGAAAAAAATTTTTTGCAGTTCGGGGATACGGCCCTGACGATGAAGGCGTTGATTCCAAAGTTTTTCTCGCGTTTGGTGGTCAACGTCTCCCAAGGAATGAATCACAGGTGGCAGGCTTTCGCGGCGTTATATGCACTTTAGCGTGAATTCTATAGACTTCTTTTTCTCATCTGACGCCGACACGTAAAGCTAATTTAGCGTGGGCGAAGTTGAAGTCTATACTGTCGAGACTGTCATGAAAAAAATTCCACGACGTCGAGCAGTAAAACGGCAATTCGTTCGTTAAATCGGTGAGACAGAGAGCAACGCAAGAGAATCTAAAAGAAATACGAGGCGGGGATAAATAAAAAATATTATGAAGATCACAGAAATAGGCACACCCCAATAACGAACACGACCTCTCATGAAACATTCTTTCTTGTATCTTACAGGAGACCACCCTGCATCGATCACATTTATATTATTAATAATATTCAAGAATTAATAATAAACTGGGCTGAAGTGAAGACGTTTGATCAGATAAAAAATATCAAACAGTGTCAACAGCTCTCGAAATTTCGTTTTGACCGGATTATTCAATGGTCAATTTAGAATTTATCCGCTTTTTTTTAGTATTTTAAAATATTTTCCAGCATTTTAAATATTTAGCAATATTTTATAGGAACTTTATTTATTTTGTTAATAATTTATATATAAAATTGAAGATTTCTCTGTTTTTTTAGTGATATTAATTTTTTTTTAATGAAAAAGCCGGATTATTCAATTTCAATTTCAATTTATTCGGTTTTGTTTTTAGTATTTCCTAATATTTTCTCCAGTATTTTAAATACAGGAAAAACAAGGATTGAAAAGTATTCATAGTTTAAGCCAGTTTTTAGTCTTGTTTTAATAATCTGGCTTTTTCATTTAAAAAAAAATTAATATCACTGAAAAACAGAGAAATCTTCAATTTTATATATAAATTATTAATAAAAGTTTTAAAATTTGTACATAATAAATTTATAAGTGTAGATAGTAATTATACATTTTAATCGTTAACTAATTACTCAAAATCCCATAAAATATTGCTAAATCTTTAAAATACTGGAAAATATTTAAAAATACTAAAAAAAAAAGCGGATAAATTTTAAATTGACATTGAATAATCCGGTCGAAAGGAAATTTCGAAAGCTGTTGATACTGTTTGATATTTTTTATCCGATTAAACTATAAACACTTTTAGTCCTTGTTTTTTCTGTAAAGGATTTAGCAAATTTGATGGGATTTTGAGTAATTAGTTGACGATATACATGTATAATTACTAAGTACACATACAAAATTTCTGTGTGGAAATTTGAAACTTTTATTAATAATTTCCTATTAAATATATTAAATTACTGATTTCTCTGATTTTCAGTAATATTAATTTCAAAAAAAAAGACAGAATTATAGTAAGATTATTATATGTAGTAGTTATTATTATTATGTTATTATTATACGTAGTTATTGTATGAAGTAGTAAAATTATTATATGCAATGTGAATTAAATAGTAAACTTATTTTCTTGACACTTTTTTTTTATGAAACTATATTTTACAAATCGAGAGGTCACTTGTAATAATTTTAGGCTTCGTAACTTCCGCTCATAATCGGACACACATGTTACACGAGTTTTATAACGGTTTCTAAAAGATAAGGGTTCTTTCACCCAGCTATCCAAGATAAGAAAAGATAAGTGCCCAAATTGCATACACCAGGTGCCTCACACCTTTAAATAATTCGTAATACGAGTTCAGACGTTCAGTTCAGTAGATTGCGTGCGCATTAGTCATTCAACTTATGTAAACAAATTCTTTTGTCTTCAACTTGAAAAATTTGTTTGATTCATTGAAATTTGAACTTCACTTTCACGGCTTTCTTTCTTTTTCTCTCTACAAAGAAATGTCAAAAATTGGTCCAATTCTCCGAATTTACACCATGAAAAAGAGTAAAAAACGTGATTCTATAAATTCGTGAACGTCAAAGTATCACTTGCGATTGCGTCTGTATCCGCGACAGGGCGTCATCAGGATAAAAATGGTGGGGAAAGAGTGCATCGTCCTCTAGGAGAAAGTTTGTTGCGGCACTACAAAAATATGTGTTCTAGACTCTAGACTCTAGAATCTAAACTCTAAATCTAACCTAGCACCCGAACTACACGAAATTATACCTACACCTAAGATCCAAGATAAAAACGGATTGGATCCCATCTATGCCCAACTTGCAAATATACTCTTGTCAGTGGGAAACTCTGATATAATGAGACCAACTCTTCTGACATAATATTCACTGGGAACAAGGCCTTAGCAAAGAAAAATACCTAAATTTTCAAGAGGATACTATTTCAACATTGTTTCTACATAATTAAAAATCTAATCAATATAAAGATTCGTTTATTTGAAAGTTCATAATCTCAAACACATTTTGCATGCTAGATTTTTAATAGGTTCGTCAATGGCGCAGAAAACGATTACCCTTCACCTCGCGGAACAAAAGAATAATGCAACAAGCGATCCGCGTTGCGAAGTCTACAAATCCCAGCAGCCGGGATCTGCTGAGCAATCCGTTCACCCGCGACTTGACTTTGTACGCGTTATATTAATGCATATAATACCTGTAATACTCATATTGCTTAGTTACTATTATTATAATATGAAAGTTTCATTTGTTCTCAATAATGGAACCATTTAGTTTCAAGTTCTAGTCATTTCCGCCGTAAATCGCTCTCTGATTATGACCTTAGATCAACACAAGTTGAGAGGATCGTTCGGAAGAGAAAGTTAGTATTTATTTCTCTCAAAATAACACTAATTGGCCAGGAACTATGATTTAAACTATACAATCAAAATTGAAAATTAACCTAGCACCTGGTATTCTAATACAAGCACTTCGCATTATTGAATTATATTGAATTATTGAATTTGCATTATTCTGTACTGGTTGGAAGTAAATTGAAAGATTTTGTTCGTATGTAAAATAACGGTGATTTTTTTTATTTCACCAAAGAATTTAGAACCTATTTTTGAAGAGGAACTCTGTTTCTCGTCAGCGAAGATTTCGCGATAGCAATCGGTGTTTCTTAGCATTTCGAGACTTTGCAGCGCTCGCAATTTTCGTCGAGCGACTATTTCTCTTCACTTCCTGGTTCACATTCGCACGAAATATTCCTCGTAGAAGCTGCTCGCTCGCATTTATTTATAAGGTCGACCTAAGCTTCACGGTGACGCGAGTCAGAAAACAATCATCATAAATCCTTCTCTAAAAAATGCATGCCCCAGAAATTCTCAAATTCGATAATTTCATTGATTGTTATCGGCATCCCAAGTTCAACTGATAAAGAATCTGATGAAAAATCTCTTTTCAAATTGCTCTAATTCTATAAGTTAATTACCACAAATCCCAAGGTGTTAAATTTTGATCCAAAATTGGATGAAAGAGTTAAACAACGAAAAAAACAATTGACATCTATACAGGAATATGTGATATTTATATAAGCATCGTGCATTAGAATTTTTGCACCTCAACTGAGCTTGAACTCTGATAGATGAAAAGAGTAAATTGAAAGGAATGAAACGATTGAACTTTCTTATATCAATATCAAATGGCGTGAAATTGTAAATTTAAGTGCATCTAACATTTCTGATCGACGGACCAAAGCGTGCGTGACTTTTAAGGATATCGCTTGGTAATAATTGATGGGCGTTACTAGATTTCGCAGAACGAACGAAAAGGGTGGTATCGGTAAGTGGCATCTTGGCAACAATGGAGAGCAACCGTCTGGCTGTTGCCGTACTGTTTTACGAGCTATTAAAATTAACTGGGTTACAGGTGCGATAGGTGGGTGCAAGGATAGGCTAGGTCTGGTCTAGGAAACCTGGGAGTTTCTGCAAGTGCACGCTCGCAGGATTATTCACGATTGCAATCTACAAGTACAGAAACTAAATAAAGTCACAGCACGAGGTCCAACATTCTTAAAGAAAGCGAGAATAGGAGGAGAAATGAATTAAATGATTCTAGGTACTGAAAGACTATAAGATTATTTCCATACCCCAAAATCCTATTCCCATGCTCGAACATGTTGTAAGAGAATATGAATTCTAGCTTGAGAGTTTAAAAATAAGTTTGCGAATCTGGGATTTAAAAAGAGAGTGGCTTTGGTTGCTAATTAAGGAAGATTTAAGGTACTTGTAGTTATTCAGCAACACAAGCGAAATGGAAGTGAGAGTCAGTTGCGTTATAAAGCCGTAAGTCGGGGTGAAAGTCTACTCTAGAAGGTATAGTAGAGGTATAGGCAGGGAAAGAAGCGACATCCAACGGAGCGCATCGTTTACCTTCAGACTGTAAGACGTGAATGAGTCGTGAAAGGACTCAAGTCTGAACATGGTTTCACTGACTTGTATTTTACAACGTTTACAACTAAACACCATAACCCCGCTGACTCGCTCCTGCTGCGGGACTTTTGTCCCCCTCGAGAGCACCGCTAGTTTTACTCATAGTACCGCTATGGCTACGCCAGACTAGCTTCAGCCATAACATCACGAGTCCCATGCTAACCATCCTTTTCCACTCATATAAAATGCTTTTCACATTTCTAAGAACATTCATGCGTAATTATATAATATTTTAATAACAACTACAAGAAATTTCGAAAGATTTAAAGATTTTATGGAAGCAGTTTTAATGTAATTGCAACCTCTTTTCTGATATATGATGGATAAAAAAATGATCTTTAATGCTTCCTAATAACCCTGTCAGTCTTTTGTCGAAAGAAATAGAAAATGTTCATAGAAAATGAAAAACTAATCCCATCTACTGTACTTCAACTCATCGAACTGCATTCTCTCTTTCACTTTTCTCATGAAGAGGAAAGTTGGGGCTGCATGACCCCGCGTTTGCAATCTCTACAACTCCACAACCATAATCAAGGAAAATATCACTGAAAATCTTCAATTTGCTGATGTTTTACATTTTCAAGAATTATAATTTTGATATTCAATATGAATGAAAAAGAAAACAAAGCCTCTCATCCCTAAATTTCAACTTTCACCTTATTATATTTCGATATTTTTTGCTGCAGGTTTTTGTTTCTCGAAATCATTTGTGACACGTAAGTGACGTTACACACGCGACTAAAGTATGTTACGGAATGTAACACACGAAGAAATTAATCTACATAGATGTAAATAAAGGATAGGTGTCATAACTATTTTGAGGACAACGACACCTAAAAATTTCTTCCGGACTCCGATTAGTAAACCAAGAATTCCAAGAAAAATATAATTTTTCGCAAATTAGAGCCTATGTTTTATCAAAATAACCTTACGGTTAAAAGTCGTGAAGAATTGCAAAAAAAAATGACAAGTGAATTGAGAATGTAAAAAATTCTCTGAAGTAATAACGCCACGATGCAGCAAAGAGTGCTTTTCAACTCTGTAATTAGGAGAGAAATATGAAGGAAAAGGGGCGAGGAGAGTGCAAAAAAGAGTAAAGAAAGAGAGAAGGAATGAATGGAAGAAAAAGAAGAAGAGAGGAAGACAATGGAGGCCCCAATAAAGCGGCACGATGACACGACGTAATCAAAAGTCACGAATTATCCAACATGCATTATGTATGAACCCCTTGCTACTGCAACATTCATGCTAGGTTGACGTAGGCTGATCTAACTTGTTTCTTTCGGTAGTTTCTGATCAAGATTAAATCAGAGTCAGATCTTCCAATCAAATATGTGGATTTCCTGTTTTTGATTCATAGTTTTAAGTGAGCCAATAAATTAAAATAAAGATATCCTGTAGGATATTTAAAGTGGATTTATGAATCCACCTTAAAGAACTAAATTGCAAAACATAAAAATAAAACTGGAAAATTTGTCTAACTTTGATCATTTTCAAAAATACAACATTAATACAGTACGATGTTTAATCATGATTAAAAGACCTCTCCGATTGCAACACTTACCTGAAAAAATATCATACTTTCTACTGATTGAAGCCATTCAATTAAATTGCAATTTATATCGACATATTGGGCAATACGCTGAATCAATTGTGATTATTAAAACGCGAACTCATTGTAAATTCATTAAATTAATAGAACCCGGCATTGTAAAAAGGTGCTATTCTTTCTCATCTTCCGGTATTTAATTAGCATTTTTTTATCCATATTCTGAACGGATGTAATTTCTCGAGCTTTGTATTGCAACATTCTTAATGTCCCATTCTGATAAAATTAATAATTTCCATAATGTTTGTATTATATTCAATATTTATATTATATTTGTTTTATATTCAATCAAGAAATGAACATTTTTCAGAATTTAAAGATTTAATTGGAAATGAAGTAATTTCACGGATATCGTTTAAATTGGAAGCTGGAAAGAAATGAAATGAGAAACGCACGTGAAATTCAGAGCTCAAGCGTTTCAGACTACCCCGAGTCATTTTGCAGCTCGCTTCTTTTGCAACTCGCTTTTAGGACCTCCCGCAACTAAAAACACTTTTGTCAGGTCCTTCCTGTGGCGCTTTCTACCCTGATCCATTCAATCTTGTCGACGGGGATGCACAAAATTAGCCCCCACCCCACATACGGCAAGGCAACCAATCTCCATTTATTCTTGCAATTTTTTAGATATATCAAACCTAGTCTCCCTTTTACATTCAAAATTTTTCGTTTTTAATCGTTTAAAATTACTAGATGTAAACGTAATAATTTATCCCTTTCTTGTATCATTCAGTTAATTTACTTTTCTCTCTGTGAAACTAAAGTCTCTCGAAGATCGTTATTAGTGAATGAAAAATTAAACGGAAGTCGTTTATACGTCACAACTAAAACCGGTCCCCTTCAATTACCGAGAGGAAGTTATTTCTGTTATTTTGAGTAGTAGATGCCTAAAAATTGCGCCGTTACTTCTGCTCAATGTGTCAATATTATTTGCACAAATAGAAAGGCAGTTCATAAGTTTTCTACTAAAGAAAACGCTTTCACGACATTCAAATATGATATAATGATGCTACTATTTTTAATAGAGATTCTGCACAGTCTATAATTTAAAATTGCTCTAAATATCTCAGTATAAACAACAAACACGATCTACATTCAGTTTAAGCAAATGAATAATTATTTATCTCAACATTACTGGACATTGAATATTTGGACAACGAATTTACAAACATTTGTCACAAATGACAAACACATTTTTCGCAATCACGCCAATTATCACCAAGTTAAATATTTTCAGAATTTAAATTAGAAAAATGGATTATACAATTCGGAACAGTGACTCATAGATATTAAACCGTATAATCTACATTTTGAATTTTATAATCAAGGATTTTAAAAATTAACATCCAAATTACACTGTTTAACATCCAGATTGGAATAAAAATGCTCCATATGTATATCAGTACATCAAACTAGCAAAAATATTATACGCTGGCGACAAAATTTAATTAACAATTAATAATATGCAAAAACAAAAAATATGTAAATTTAGATGATTTCCATTTTAAATTCAATAATTTTAGGTCCTTCAAATAAAAATTTCTCCAATTTTAAGACAAGTTCGTTTGATTAAAATTGATATGAAGTGATTCAAAATTTTATTACGAAATTTTTTTATATTGTTCAAAAATATTTATAATTTCACGAGATTTCGTGAGATTCGGTATTTAGTGTTAGAAATAGTTTTTTTCAAATCGAACTAGAAATTTATCCTCTCCAATCCACTAATTTTCGAAAAAAAAGGCTAATTGTTAAATATAATTTTGCAAACTTTTGAAATTATTACTCCTTTAAAGTATTTTCCTGAATTATATAATATAAGAATTAAAAAAAAGTTTTTTTGATTCAAAGACAACAAATGAATCTCATCAACCCATCACCATTGCGAAGCCTCTAATTTGTTGCTAACAATTTTACAAACCACAGGATATCCCATCTGCAATCAATCCATCAATACCCAATCAAAATGAAATCCTGATCATTCTCTAATTCTCTGAGGACACCGCTGTGTACGACATTTGTCAACGTCAATAACTTCAGATTTTAATTGACAAAACATACCCTACCTTTGAGACTTGAAATTTTTTTTTAGAACGGGCCATTTTGACGACTAAACACTGTAGAACAAGTTACAACCCCCTAAAAATTAGTGTGTGATTCACCGCTGAATCACACCCCAATTCCACCCCTATCTCATAAAAAATTTACGAGAATTGAGATATATCAAGACTGGAAGGTTGGGATATTTTTCATGAACTCAAATCTTAGATGTAGAATTGGGGTGTGACCAACATGCGTTAGGAGCTTATAACATTTTACCAGTGTTTATAAGGACTGACGATACTATAGTCGTCAAATCAAACCAATATGCGAAATAAAATTTTAAATCTCCAAATTAGGGTAATTTTCAAGTATTTCTTCAAGTGTTAGGGGTAATATTGGGGTGTAATCCACACCCTGATTGTTAGGAGATCGTAACTTTTATGTCAACATTTGTTCGTCAAATAAAACCGCCTCAATGAATAAAATCTCAAATCCCGCAGTTGTTGATTTCTTTACTTTTGTTTGACATAAACGTAGCAAACTCAGGGTGGCCACAAAATTTAATTTTTTCATTTTGCTGACTTTTCCCTGACTTTCAGACAAATTTCCCTGAAAGAAAAGTATAATATCCTTCAAATTTGTTGAAATTTAAAACCACTTCAAATTCGTAAAAACCTCTAAAATATTGATGACAATCTTGCAAATCTCTTTAAATTCCTATTGCAATTTCTGGATTCGTCGAAATCCATTCAAATTTGTTAATATTACATAAAAACCCTTAAATTTTCACTAATTGTTTTAAAATTCCTCAAAATCATTTCAAATCCTTTAAATCCACAAAGAAAATTTAAAAAATGTAAAAATTGCTTTAAATTTTTACAAGCCTCTCACAATTCTTTAAAATCCCTCAAAATAGTACAAATTTTTAAAAATTTTTGAAAACTTTTCAAAATTCTCTAAAATTCCACAAAATATTTTAAAAATCATAAAAACCTCATGAAATCCTTTAAAGTTCCATATGAGGAACATTAAAATCCCTTTAAATTACTTTGAAAAATTAAAATTTCTTAAGTTTTACTGAGAAAAATGTTTGGTTCGGACAAAAAAATTTTTTTGCTATAGAACCAATCAAAGTTTTGTTAATTCAACCAAAACTGAGATTCTGTTGGTTTAAATGAATTTTCTTGGTTCAACAAAAGGTTTGTTGAAAGAACCAAGATTTGGTTGGTACAACCAAACAATTTTTGTTGCTTTTATAGCAACAAAAAGTTCTGTTGTCCGGACCAAACAGTTTTCTCAGTGTTCTTATTAAAATACTAAACCTTCTTAAAAATCTCTCTAAATTTCATGAAGTCCTTTAAAATTTTATTAAATCTTATAAATATTATTGTAATATTTATAAGTAATTCCTTTAAATTCCTAAAAACCTACATTAAAACCTTTTTAAATTATTCAAAATCTCTTTTAATTATTAGAAAGCCAAAGAATTTCAAAGAATGCCTGGAAATTCTTTCTAATCCTTCAAAATCCTTAGGAAGTTTCTAAAATCTGTTAAATAAACTATAAAATCTACATATACATATATCCAATACGAAAAAAATAACATAATTAGCATAAATGTCAATTTCCCTAACATGTAGCCACCCTGGACCGGATTTATTTGTATTGAAAGTACACATTAATTCCGCTTAATTCAGATAAGCGGATACATTCGGATTGATTTTGAATGGGGATCGGATTAATTAACTAAATATGTAATCAAGATCTCCCTGACAAGTGACCACCCTGAAACCTCAACATCACATCGCATTACCAACTTTTTACTAATTTGCAGTATAAAACAACTTGACACTTCTCGAATTACTAACAATAAGAAACAATTATCAATTAGTAAGATTTAACTAATTCAGATTGACAGAGTAAGGGACCAGTCTCCGAGGCCTGTAATTGGCGTTGGTGGTGCATGCGTCGCGCGCCAGATAGAAGATAGAAGAATATATGGGAGAGTGTCCAAGAGTGTCATGTCGGTTCGACGACAAGAACGACGACAAGAACGACGACGAGAGCGCGGGTGGCAGTATGACGAGAGTCACTCTTTAATAGTGTGGGTGTGCGGTACGACTGCGGGGATTTGTGGGGGGGATCAGTAGGCGCCTGGAGGGGTAGATATGAGCCTCGCATTGAGAATTGAGCACTGGCTTCGAGGGGTATACTAACACTAGTATCAGTGTGTGTATCTCTGAAGAGTAGGGGTGAGTCGATAGAGGGGATAAAGTAAAGGACACTGCGCATCTAGTGGACTCGCTCGCACTCGTTTCGTTCGTAGGAGCTCAGCGTGCTCGGTGTCATTGCCTCGACGCTCAGGGCGGCCAGTGACTCCATCACTGACCTAGTGCCGAGTGTGGCCGATGTTTCCCGGACTCGGCCGAGCGTAAGGACAACGACCCGAACCCAGTACGATGCCGGCCTCCACCACTACTCTCTCACCTCCTCACTCATTCGCACCAAGGCAAAACCCTAGTTCTCCACGGTAGGCTCACACATACCAAGAAAATTGCGCGTCACCTCCTCCACCGTCAGAGCTCTCACTGTCGCTCGACTCGAGTGCTGGGGCTCACACGAGAGAGCACGGAACTACGGATTTTGTAACGGCCGCCGCGCGCCCAAGGAAGCGGTAATCGCGGAAGAACAGATTCTCGCTCCGTCGACCCGACAAGCTACCGCTTTTCTTCTTTGCCTTCTTGCACTTCCTCTTGTTTCTCCGACTCCACCTCTTTATCCTTCATCATCTTCTCCTTTGAAGATGGAACACGCCCTCGAATATAAGGAAAGTTATGACTGATTTTGATATCAGATTTATAGGGACATACAGACATGGGGTTTTATGAGGAGTAAAGAATTTTGGAATGCAATGCATTCTCTATTTTTATAGATAGAGTAGGAGGATATCAAGATGCTTGAGAAGTTTTGATTAATTCGGATAATATTTAGGGGATGCTCAAACACTTTGAAGTTTCGTATATATTTTGAAGGGGCGGCACGCTCTCGGAAGAGCTAATTTGGCACTTATCTCCGAATTTCTCCCAAAAGACCGGGAGAAATAAACATGCTTGCCAAGTTTAGGTTGAAATGTATAATATTTAGGGGTTGTTACAGCTTTTAATGATTTTTATACTTGTCAGTTTTGGAGGATGACAGAAGAGCTAAAAAAGGTTTCACGAGATTTCAGAGTGGATGCCACCTCGGCGACACCGAAATGAAGATTGATGAATGTGTGCGTTTTCAAACTTAAAAACTGGAGGTGGGAGGATTCGAGAAAAAATTGGGAATGATCACAGTTGAGGATATGAAACGATTTCTGAAATTGGACACAATATGGTATACATAATAATTTTTCTATTTCCTTTTCTCTAGACACTTTTGTCCGAAAATGAATGGAAAAGCCGAACATATATGCCTTCACCCGCCATTATACTTCGCATCGATTTTCACGTCAAAAATGCTGGAAGCAGAAAATCCAGCAAAAAATCCATCTATCAAATCAAAATCCATACTAGATTCAGCAGAAATTAATATTTACTTAATATTGCTAAGTTTTGAATATCAATCGGAATCTGCTCGTTATTATATAAGCAGAATGATATATATTCTTTAATTAGTCTGTTTATTTAAGCGATAGACATACTTAACGATTTGGAAGGTGATGATGAAGATTTAAAACATATGTTTTAAATAACTTTTAGGGGGCTACATCAAGAACAGTAAAACAGTTGAGAATTTTGGAGAGGGAGAGAGAGGTCAAGTTCAATATAGAAATAACTCCAACATTTCATCCAAAAGAAAAAACGTGTGAGGAACAATTACAAAAATAAATTAATCACGCTGACTTTCAGAAACTTGACCTCCAACTTTATAACTTGAGATCTTCTTGAAACGAATACTGATACAAAAATGTTTGAACAGCCAGTTTATATGTGGTATATATATATATATATATATATATGTATACTTACATAAAGATTGGGACGGGAATAAACCAACCTATGACAATACCCAACGCTGTAGCTAATGATAAGTCACAAAAAAGGTGAATGACCTTACTCATACATTACTTATCATAACTTTCTCGTCTAAGCAAATACCCCCTCTCATGTATAACAATTTTTAATCATTTAGCAACTGTATAAATAAGCAGCCCGAGATAACCTTTCACATCAATTATAACTACATCGTACTTTCTCCTAGTTTCTTTAAAATATTATTCAACTAATATCTGCAGCACAACTTCCTTTTTTATATAATATATACCTATATATATATATATATTTTTTTTTTAAACTTTGTTTCATATATCTATTCATATTCAGTTGGAGTGCAGAACGGTGTATTAGATACTAAGCTCTACTGTTTCAGCCTAATGCAAATAAGAGATGGAATAATTCTGTTCCAACTTGGCGAAATACATGAACCTCTCTGTAGTTAACAAGACAGAAAGCTGTATCTGCACAACTTTAGAGCATAACCTACATTCCAAGACTCCATGCAAGCACAGACTCGTGTTCTCATTCTTATATCTTGCTGTCATGGAATTATTCAGCAGCTTCGTTTATATTATAGCTTCTTTTATATTCATTTACATGTCCGTGTTTTCGCAGACATTAGGTCGCAACAACAATGTTTTATTTAGTAAAGTTTAGATTTTGCGTGCAACTCAAAGTTAATAATGAACCATATATTTTACAAATCAAAGTCTAGTTTTCAATCAACCGAACGATAGAAATTTTGATAACATGAAATTCAATTCTGCAGTAGAAGATTGAAAATCCATAATATTTATGATTTTTCAAACTGAGGTGCTATTAAGTAGGTAATAAGTCACTCACTTCAAAAGCAAGATAAAATTATAAGGTTCTCTTAAAGTCATTATTTATTGGCAGGCTGATAAATAATTTCAAGTTCAATATTTAAAAATTTCAGGATTCAGAATTAAAAAATTAAATACTAACTGAAAATCGTAACATTCAAATTGCAAGATCATAAAAGATCATAAAATATGTATAACCGTCTCAAACTGTAAATTAAGTCCAATTCTAAGTTAAGATCGGAGTCACGAGTCATTTTTCATTAAGAAATTGTAATTAAAAATGTAAAATTAAGAATTGTAATGAAAAAATAAAACTGAGAGAAAATCAGCAAGCTTAAGATTGATTAAAAAAACAAATTTTTTGATTTTTATAGTTTTATCGGATTTAAATCACCGGAAACTAATAATTCCTCTATAATTATCGCTCTCTTTGCCTCTCACTTCTTTCCTTGTCTCTCTTTCTCAAAATAGAGTATGGGTCATACGTGAAATTCTAACAATCGTAAATGCCAAGGCAAATGAGGGCACGTACACATTTTCCATGAGAAAGAGTCAAAATAGAGAAAAATAATAGAAAAGTAGGGGTCGAAGGGGAAGAAAATGGCAGGGGAATTCACACAGAAGAAACAGAAATCAATTGCTGAATGTGTGGTCGATTGTTAGTGATCGATACACTTTGCAATGCCGGAAGTGTAGACAACATCCGTCTGGCATGTTTCACGGAGCGTGCACAACAGTCTTACATTAAGGCCCTCACATATACTCCTTCATACTCGTTATATCATCATATTTTGAACATTAATTAATGAATTAATCAATTGATGTTTTCGCACATTTCTATATCACAAAGATAATTCGAATTCAATTTTTACTAAAACTTAAATGTTATTTTAAACTGTCTGGTTACGGATCAGCAATTTTTTATCACTTATGTTCATGTAGAACAAAAATGAACAATTAATAAAGGAATGACAACAAAATTCGAATGGAATAAAATTGGATTTGGTTTAAAGGGTGGTATACCTTTTAAATCATAAAAAAAACATATATCTCTACGATTTTTTTTACAAAGATCTGTTTATTTGTCACTAATGATTCTGTATTTAGTTAATACATATTTCAAGAAGTAACAATAATTTCTTTCATAATTTGAGCAAAGATGCTCACTTCTTTTTTTTCGACCTCTCGCCGAAAATTGACAGCTCGCTAATTTCCCAATACATTTTATCATGAAAAAATTGTTGTAACTTTGTGAAAGATGTATTAATTGAATGCAGAAATACCTCTGACAACACAAATAAATAAACAAATAAAAAAAATCGCAAAAAAGTTTTTTTTTTGGCGTTTATGTGAAAAAGCATCAACACTTAACGATGCCGATTTTCCAATAAATACATTTAATAAATTCATTTTCGAAATCGGCTATGAAGCATAATAAGTTCTCATAAAAGATATGGAGCGAAAAACAAAGCGGTTCCGGAGCAGATTATTTCCGGAATCCATTCGATTCTCGTTTGGTTCGCAGCTCATGAAAACGAGTCATGGAAAGAGACAGTGAAGAAGTGAAACTCTATCTCGGAGCCTAGTCAGCCTCTAGATTAACTAGACTCGCCTTCTATATAATCCGTTTCCTTTCCTTTCTAACCAAGACTCAAGTGCAAAAGCAACAATTTTATATTCCCGATTCAATAACTGCATTTCAATTGAAAAAAATTCATTTTTTTTATCATTTCCATCAAGATTTTCAAAAGAAAATGATCTTCAATGACACTTTAATGAATAATTACTAGTGACTGTCAACAAGGACAAACAGAAAACAGATATTTAGACTAATCTGGAATCTTTAAATAATGTTACTTATCAACATCGCAGCTATTACTATTGATGAGACCATATGACTCACATTTTTATTTCGTCGATGATCTGCCATCAATGTAAACGCCAATGATGACGAAGAAGTTCTTCCGCAGGTGAAGCTTGAAGCGATCTGATCACCTCTCTTCCTATTTTAACACATTGTTAAATTGTACTTAACTGACGACACTCACAATCATGATCATCATCACTGTCATGTTCACAGTCGTCATTAACATTATCGCGCACTTTTAATAAATGTCGTTATCCACTTTAATTTTCACGACGAGTGTCGAAATTCAGGAAGGTGTATTTTTCCGTAACTGTTTGGTTACTTATGTATGAATGACTGACTGCCTGAAATCACACGCGACTTAGTTATTACGTCTTGTGTAACCCTACGTAGTATCACGACATCGCCTAAACGCGAGCTAACTTAACATCGCGGGACAAAGGAGGGGGAAAGAGAAAATTCAAGAAGATGCGAGAAAAAAATGTTTAAAAATCTAACGATCAATTTTTTGTGTTTAAAAGTTCACAATATCTTCAATCTTCTTTAAAAGTAAAACTTTTTCATGGACTCAGGGGATAAACGAGGGAAGGATTGAATTTTCAAGAAATTCAAGGAAGATGGAGATAATTCAAGAAAGATGACTCAAAAATTTCTTAGGAACAAGTGATTTTGCCTGAATCGATTTCAAAAAGCATTTTCCAAATTTTTTCTAATGATAATAAAATTGCAAATGCTCTCAAAACCGGGAAAAAATGGGTGTCTTTCTTCAATAAAATAGGGGAATAAATTCCTTTGAATAAATATTTAAATCTTCAACCAAAAATGGACTGGATAGTTAAGTATTCAACCAAAAAAAGGATTATCAACTAGAAAAAAGACGAAATAAAGGTTCACAATGAAAACAATACAAAATTGCGACTATTTCTAATTGAAATTTAACAAATGCAATTAATGTTGAAGCATAAACTAAATAATAAAATTCGAAGCGAACATCTGGGTGGGGGAGAATTAAAAGAAAATATTTATAGTAAATATTTATAATAAAGAATGAAACGAAATATTGTGAATTGAAGTTGGGTTTCTTTCTTCCAAATCAATAAATTTCAAGTTACGGTAGTCAGCAAAAAAAGGAAAGGATTTTGATGAGCATCCGTATAATGGTAAAGTTTCACTTTTAAATTCCTGAGGCGCTTCTCTGAGTTTACAGCGACTACTATAGGTCGTGTCGTTGGACCGTTTTCGTTACCGTTACATGCCGCCACGGTAACATAGTTCCTCTGAACGCGTGCGATCAAAGCCTACTTAATTTCTCCCTTACCAGTCATTTCCAGATGAATAAAATCCAGGATCACTTCCGAAAGGACGAGTCTGGACTCTTCCCTTCATCTTCCTCCTGATCCTTCAGTACCCCAAGAACCCTCCCGCTGATCTGAATGATTCCAGAGAATCTGAAAGTCGAGTCTACTTCCAACAGAATCTAGTCTTCTGATCGAGGAGTTCCAGGATTAATTGTCCCAAAATGGCCTTGAAATGCCTATGGTGTCCCTATAGTCTATCACTTTATGCTATGGAAAAAAGAGGTTCCTCCTGTAGTTTAGGAATGGGTCCAAAGCAATCTTGAGGATGGCATGCACTTATTTTATGCCCTACACTGACAGAAAATAAACATTTTGAGCGACGGGGTTCCCACGCATGCTTCAAAAGATGAAGAATTTAACACATGTAAGAAGACTTAAAAATAAATAAAATGTAGAAGTCGATTTTCAGATGAGCCAATTAGCTCATTTATTCAGCTGCTAGAATACCATTTTTTTCTCTGAGAAAAAATGTTTTTATTATAAGTATAAGATTATATCAAGAAACCAAGATTGGAATGATTTGATATATGCTAAATTGAAAGATCATATTCAATATGCTCTGCATTATTCATTAGAAAATCTTGCAATGTTTATTTTATAAATGTTAACTTCAATTAATTGAAAATTGTTCGATTTGACACGAGAAAAAGTTAAACGTTTTACTCAGAGGGAAAGGAAATCAATATAAATATATATATCAAAATATATCAATGGGTTAAATCTGCTTTAGAGGAATACGAATTAAGTCAGTTGTTTTCGAAATATGTAAGAGAGATTTGGCTTTCTTGATTCTGTCCCCAAATGGAATTAATCGAAATTGAAATAAGTCTTAACAAACATGAATCTGATTTTATATTTTACCGTTCAAGATGGAGATGATAAACGTCTCATCGCTTGTCAATAAAGTTGTGTTGTGTGAAGACAATAGGAATAAACGATAAGAACTTGTGAGATATCAAATAAGGATCAGCAATAGCAACTGTTTTCGAAAGGGATTCAACACCTGTAGATAAAATGGGGAAAAAGTAGTGATCAAGAATTTATACAAATTAATTGGAGCCAGGCCTATCATATTTTGCAATTCATATACTAATAAATGTAACTTAAAATGGGTGACGGATTGTCGAGGCGAATAAAAATTTCCTAATTTATTTCTCTGAATTTACATATGAACCAATAATTGTCATTTTTTCGAGTTAATATTGGTCCTAATTTTTTGCGAATAGTCAGATAATCTAAAATGAATTTACAAGTAATAGAAATTTAATTGTATCGAAATAAAATTCGGCATAAAATTGTGATTGGTGTAATCAAAAATTGGGTTGACAATCAAGAATAAAAACGAACTTTGAAAGAAAACAACCGTGAAATTTTGCAAAATTAAGCAAAGGGTCCAATAGGAATAAATATAATGCAATTAAAATTTCCTCAGCTCATTAAAATTTTAAAATTAGACCCCCTATTGTTTCAAATGAAAAAAACAACCTTACTAAAAGATAGGGAGGCCTGTTCTCGTCACCTATTAAATTAAACCTGCACGTGGGGTAGGTTAAATCTCCTCTCACTCTTTACTTCACTCAACCACTCACTCTCTCTCTCTCTCTCTCTCTCTCCCTTTCATCAGATTCCCTCTCTCTTTCTCTTAATCTGTCTCTCTCATCAAGATAAATGATCTAAAAAATTGACAATACTTAAATTTGTTATAATCAGTGAGCCTACTCATGCAAAATGTGATGGAATGTAGCTAGAAATAACTAGATGAAATAACTAGAACATAAAATGTAGAATAACTACAACAGGAAGTGCAAAGAATATTTCAATCAGATGGCCGATTTCTGGAAGACTCTATATCAGCAAATAACCGAATGAGTGAAAGAGTGAGAGTAGCTGGAGAAAGGATAAAACCATATTTCTCGCAATTACTAAAACCGAAATCTAATCTCCTCCTGATTAAAAGAACAGCAGATACTTAAAATAATGATAATAATTTTTATAATTCGTTTTCACCCTAATCCTCCGTTTGTCATCATATTGCCACCAATGTCACGATATTTAGATCATTTTTCAATGACAAAATTCAATCTCCATCAGCAATATTAATCCAGGCTCACTTTGCTCACAGCACTGAATCACTGGTATCAATAAAATACTAAACAATCAATAATTAATAATCCATAATAAAAACACTGCACATCCTCAATTCCCCTTTCGTCCTCCTTCATCCTCGTTAAACTCCTCTTTTTATCGAAATCCCATTCACCTGGATATCACTCTTTAATAACAGACTTGATCCGTAGGGGTCGAAAATCAAGGTCCCCTCGAAAACTGGTCTTCCTAGGGGAGGAAATTAAGGGTAAGAGGGGGGATGATGATACGAGATGGATGATATTGGACGATGATACATCCTGACAATGCAGTGACGTAGGATTGGGACAAGACACGCCGGCCGGAACACGCATTCACGTATCACGATCAGGGTATCACGGGAAACAACACGTTACGTCGGTGACGAGTTTTGCTGATTGGTTATAGAGTTAGAACCTAGAACTGTACTCTGTACGGTGAGGCTACGTCTGCAACTTGGGGCCAGGATACGATAGAGGCGTTCGTCCTTGCGTGAAGGAGAGAGTGAAGGAAAAGGAGCCGTTGCGCGCACACGAGGTTGTACGCGAATGAACAACACGGAACAACGAGAAGCAACGGCAGCAGCAGCACGGCCAGCACCACGGTTGTGCCTAGCGTTCTAGCAGCCGGCAGCGAGCCGCTGAGGTCAATGACCTCTCAGTGCCGTCATGCTCTCCTCCAACGCGAGGTCTCCCCACCAGTGGGTAGGCCACCCCCACCATTTTATTGCCCTCCCCACCAGAAATTCACTCCCCTGCTGTCAAATGGTCCCCCCCTTCCCCCGAAATGGTGGAAATGGCGGGTTAGCTGCGCGATTGAGGGGTGAGAGTGGGTTGGCTCTGGGAAGGGAACCTTGGAAGGGAGAAAAGATCGCATCCCCTGTGTGAGGGTGGTTGGCTGGGAGAGAGGTAGGGGCGACATTCGCTCTGGGTTCACTGGTACAGTGTACCCTCGTGCAACGCTCTCTCTTCCTGATTCCGCGGAGAGAGAGCTCGGGTGGAATAGAGGGTAACTCTGGGTTTGTAGAGAGGAGAAGTAGAGATGGTAATGGAGGGAGAGAAAGAGAGAGAGAGAGAGAGAGACAGTGTGGAAGGGGAATTTAAAGGGTCAGTAATGACCTATCCGATAGGTTATAGAAGGCGAACCCATGGTCCACGGTCGGAATCTTGGTCTTCCGTGCCCTTGTAACATGAGAGACGCCGAACGTGCAGGGTTACTGCGCGGGCGGTGTTTGGGTTTTGGAAGAGGGTGCATGATAAACAAATCTTAATGATAAGTAAATAGGTCGGTGTGATTGTGAAGCTGAGTTACGAAATGAAGAGAAGCGGTTTAAGCAACCCTTTTTTCTATCTTTGATTTGGCGAGAAACTATTATTTATAGATTTTGAAAAATAGTTTATTTGGAAATTATTAAATATTATTATTAGATTATTCAATTATTTATTTGGAAATCTCTTTAAATTTTTTAGAAAATTTGTTGAAATACTGAAACTTTTTGCAATTCGTGCAAAATTGTGAATTTTTTTGCACTGTTGCAAAATTTATTAAAATGTTTGAAAATCTCTTGAAACACTTCTAATTTTGAAGTTTTTAAAAAATATTCATAATCCGAAACTAATTATGGACTCATTTTTTGGCTCATTTTAAAGACCGTCCTTAATATTTTTTTATTTATTTAGATATATATATATATGTATGTATTAAAATGACAATAGAAATAGGCCTATTTTTAAATATTAAATAGTAGTGAATATCAAGTTACACTTAATTTTAAAGAACTATCTATTTTTACGGAATATATTCCGTAAATAAGTAGTGCCTAATTTTAAAGCAACTGAGCATAAATTTAATGAGAGAGCCATCTTTCTACTCTCCTAGAAGAGATTTATAATTATCCTAAAAATCGTTACAGATTATACTAAATCTGTTGAACCGATATTTTACTCGGAGACTGAACAAGTATAGAAAAGTTTAAAACGTTTTAAAGCACATGTTAATTTTTCCATGCTAAAGAGATTTCTCCACTTAATATATTTTACAACCTCTTTCACGATAAAGCCCAGTTTCAGTATGAACATAATTTTCATATTATATTTCAGTGAAGGTAACTTAAACGTTATGTTTGGGACCTAGTTTTTCTACAGTATTTCTTAAAAGTTACAACAAATATTTGTTTAAATTCTTACAATGTTGTGGTAAAATAATTTTTTTCATCAGATAACTAATCAAATTAATCAACAAGATATAAATTAAGCAAACTTGGCCTTAAAATACCACTATAAATTCACAAATCAGTAAGATTTCCACTATCTTATCTGAATTTAATTCCAATATTGATATTTAGTGGAACATTGACAAAGAAACATATATATACTTTTGCAATTATACACAAACATAAATATCTAAGCTCGACAAAAAATGTCCAATAATAAATCAACGTAAAAGGCACGGGTTGTCTTTTTCTGAAGAAAATCTCACAACGATCACTTCCTTCTAAAAATATCTACACAAAAATACTATGCTCCCTTTTTTAACATTTCAATCTGACAGAAAAAAGTCATGTTTCTAAATCGTTCCGCTTATCCGAATAATCGTTTCGTCGCCTTTTCAAAAATTATCTTTCAACCGAGCGAATAATTTACACTATTAGAAAGTTATTTTTTACTCAAAGAAGAATGTGGAGAATGACAAATTTCAGAATATGGAAGACAAACTTAAGTCAATTTTCATCTAAATATTTAAATGTTCGGCAAAATACTACTGTAATTTCCCATAAACTTTAACAATTGAATTTTCAAAATAGTTTATTTCAATCAAAAAATTAAGATTTTAACAATACAGCTTACTTTTTTAATGGAATTTTTGGCTTTTAATTGTTTCCTTAAAAAAATAATTTTTGACGAAAAAAAAAATATTTTGTTTTTCAAGCAAGAGAGTAGATTATTAATTTAATAATGAAATTTTCTATAAAGAAAGATGTTTTTCAATAAAATAGTGGAATAGTTTAATTTTTTTATCAAAAAATTGAGTTTTCATTGAATTAAATTAATTTTTACCCTAAAAAGTGATTTTTTAATGAAATATGTATTTTGCTTCTCAACCAAATCAACGAGAAAAATGGGAATTTACTTGAAAACATCGGATTCAGGGAAAAACTGTGAGTCTGTAATCTGTCGATTTTGTAAATTTACAGAAAATTATACACCTCGAAAATAGGGGAAAATAGGACACTTTAGGGATCAAATCTAGAAAAAGTAAGGACCTCAGCTGAATATAGGGGACAATGGAGGATATATAGAAATCTATCGAGGCAAATGATTGCAAAAATCAATAAGGAAACGGTGAAATACCAATTGTTTTTAAAAGGTCAGTCAACAAAAAAAAAAAACAAGAGGCTGCGAAGAACAATGAACTAAGGTGTAAATTACAAAAACCTATAAATTGTCTCAGAAAAGATAAACATTAAAATATTTTATTATAAACCTGACCTTGTTTCGTGAAAATATTAACAAGAGCCAATTTCTACATAAGAATGTCTAATTTCAACTGAAATATTTTACATATTTTATAAATTTCTACATCTGCCAAGGACGAGTTTCAAAAAAATAATTATAAGATTGAGTACTCGAAAAAAATTTTTAAAACCAGTATTTTTCAAAATTTGGATTTTTTTCTATATTTGATTGAAGTTTGAGTTCATTTGATAATCATCTAAATTTTTCACAGCTAAATAACAAAAAATGTTAATTATTAACGTGACTTGCAATAATAGGAGGGGGGGGGTCAGAAGCGTGTTGAAAGACATTAAAAAAGGGGGGGGAGGGGATATAAAATCGCCAAAAGTGCGTTACGTAATACTTAAACCCCTTATCCAAGTTTTTAATGTGAACTTTCCCCTTATATCACAAAAAAAGTGTCTATGAAGGGATCCACCCTTTTCAAATGTTATCCGGTTTTGATTGCATGGTATTTCACCTACGTAAGATCGGGAGTACGTGCACTGAATCACAGCTAACAATTATATATGTGTGTAATGTATATATGCTATAATATATGAATGTGTATCAAGTACGCGCTACAGTTCTTCATAGGACATTGACTTTGAGATATTGTCCGTCGACGCTATCTTATTTCGGCTTATCACTTATATTTATTCGTCGTACCTTATCAGGCTCGCTTTCTTAAGTCACTGACTGCTTACTACACAAAATCCACTTGCATACCACATTCATCTGTACCCTTGACAGTCGATTCACTTGTGCCCTTGAATTTTTACCGATTTTATTATTACGATATAAATCTAATTTTATTACCAACGTACTTAATCATAACTGCAATAATTATTTTATTTACGATAATTTAAAAATTGGAGGAATATAAAATTGCAAGATTTCTATTTTATATGAAATAAAAATATTATTATACCTATTTAAATAATAAAAAAGAAAGGAATTGAAATGTTGATTGAAACATCAAAGAGAAAAACTTTATAAATATATAATATCAAATATAGATAGGTATTAATTTTCTGAATTCAAATCTAGATCAAATATTAACTAGAAATGATTAAAGAAGTATTAAAAAGCGAAAATTTTGCATCAGATTTGTCGATTTGATATTGAATATAGCCAATGAAAGCCATAGCTAACGAAAGAAATGAAATGGTTTCGATATCAAGGTCATAATGTCATTGTCACGTGATTGTAACAGGACCACGAAATTACGAGCAAGGTCACGCCCCTAATTGAGTGTCCCCATGCAAGAACAAGACATAGATTTTTCTAGCCCGCTGGCGTTGGCCCCTGACGACTAAAAATCGAAATACGAAATTTTGAATTTTAAAACATAGATTATTGTAGATAATTATATTCCGCATCTTTTTTTCCTTTGCAAAAAGATCATAACTTTTTTAGATTTTTCAAAAATTGCAAAAAACTCTTTTTTTTGAAAGTCAATTTTTAATCCGATTTTTGTCTTCAACTCGTGTTCAAATCCACAGTTTTCGGAATTTATTCATAAAATTTGTAGGAAGCATTCCTTATAGTGTTGTTGTTATGACGGTTAGCGATAAAAATTTTCAACTTTATTCATAACAATATAAAAAATTATTTTCTAGGCTATTTCATAATTCGTTCCACAAAACGTTTGAGCGTTTCGTTTATCGAGGAAAGTTTGAGCAATTTAAAACTTCCTGCGGAGAAGTTGTTCAAAAATGTACAAAGAAGTTTTCTGCAAAGGCTTTTTTCAAATAAATCAATAGGTAAAAAACTGTGCACGCTAAACTTTAAGCGCACGACTGATCTTCTATGCGTGTATTATGCCGAGTCGGGACGTCTTGACGTTTAGGCG
>UCOH01011160.1:0-23849 GCA_900474275.1 Synergus japonicus
AAAAATTGAAATTTTCCAAAATTATGCGAAAATTTAAAAATTGTGCGAAGATTCCAAAATTATACGATGAAAGAAAATGATGCGTTTTTATGTGATGACGAATCTTCTTTATTTAATTTAGAAACCTCAGAAATCGAAAAGATTTCGAGGTCAAATTCTTACTAATACAGAGTGAGAGATTATGGAATTCCATTTAAGCCAGTGAAGCTTAATAAAAATCTGTTCTATTTTCTTATGAGAGTGAGGAATGTGTTACGGTTGAATGCATCTTTTACAAGGCGGGAGTCTTCAATTATAAAATAAATTTATAAAATAGCAATGTTCGCGTACAATGATGAGATTGTTCGGACTTTTTTATAAATTAAAGGTCGCTGTCACCACAGACATGTACCCACTTTGAGCTGTCGTAAAACAAGGCAGCAAGGATAATAAGCTATGCAGCAACCTTTCGTTTTTGAAAAATGGAAAAGATCATTGCCATTGAAGTAAATCACAATATTAAAATAGGCTCTTTAAATTAAAATTAGATTTGACATAACTTACCATTATGGATATAATTTAGTATTATATGCTGTCACGTTCTTTAGAAATATCTGATACATCAGAAAACATACTAATGAACAAAGCAGTCACTTATGAGTCAAACTTCAACACAATACAATTTTTTTAAATCGTAGGCTCAAGAAGGATATGATTATCCAAAACCTAGTAATCCATTGATACCTGGAGTACCCAGTGGAACCACAGCAAAGCCTGGTGGTTATCCAGGATCTACTGACCAATATCCTTCAGGATTTCCTGGATCAACACCGGGAAGACCTGGAGGTGGACCCCAAGGACCAAGTGGTGGTTATCCATCCGGTGGCCAAGGACCGAGTGGTGGTTATCCTTCCGGTGGTTCAGGACCAAGTGGTGGTTATCCATCCGGCGGTTCAGGACCAAGTGGTGGTTATCCATCCGGTGGTTCAGGACCGAGTGGTGGTTATCCATCCGGAGGTTCAGGACCGAGTGGTGGTTATCCATCCGGTGGTTCAGGACCAAGTGGTAGTTATCCATCCGGTGGCCAAGGACCGAGCGGTGGATATCCTTCTGGAGGTCAAAGACCTAGCGGTGGATTTCCGTCTGGCGGACAAAGACCAAGTGGTGGTCAACGCCCGGTAAGTGAACCATTTTTAAACCGAAAAATATCTTCATTGAGTCGTATAAAAAGTCAAGTAAATAAAAATATTTAATCTTTTTCTAGTCACAACCTGGTAGCGGTGGACAAGGACCATCCGAAGGATATCCCAAGGAACGACCCACAATTCCCTTCCCAAGTGGTGAACCTGGTGGTGGTGGTGGATACCCATCCAGTCCTGGAACGGGAGGAGTCCCAGGAAGACCCGGTCAACCGGGAGGTCAGCCTGGAGGATATCCAAGTGGTGGAACTGGAACGGGAAGGGTCCCAGGGAGACCAAGTCAGCCGGGAGGTCAGCCTGGAGGATATCCAAGTGGAGGAACTGGAACGCAGCCGCAAGGCCCAGGCTATCCAAGTGGTAGACCCTCGACACCTTTCCCAGGTGGAGAGAGACCTAGTGGACAACCTGGAGGACAGTATCCATCAGGAGGACAAGGACCTAGTACTGGAGGATATCCATCAGGAGGACAAGGACCTAGTACAGGAGGATATCCGTCAGGAGGACAAGGACCTAGTACAGGAGGATATCCGTCAGGAGGACAAGGACCTAGTACAGGAGGATATCCATCTGGAGGAACACCAGGCAGGCCTGGTCAACCAGGACAAGGACCTGGCACTGGTGGATTCCCTGGAAGTGGAGGACCTGGAACAGGAGGATATCCATCAGGAGGACAAGGACCTAGTACAGGAGGATATCCAAGTGGCAGACCCTCGACTCCTTTCCCAGGCGGAGAGAGACCAAGTGGACAACCTGGAGGACAGTACCCTTCAGGAGGACAGGGACCAAGTACCGGCTATCCATCAACTCCCGGAAGACCTGGGCAAAGTGGTGGCCCTGGTGGATTTCCTTCAACTCCCGGTGGTGCAAAGCCCGGTGGACAATACCCATCTGGAGGACAAAGACCTAGTACAGGAGGATATCCATCTGGAGGCGCGCCAGGCAGGCCTGGTCAACCCGGACAAGGACCTGGCACTGGTGGATTCCCTGGAAGTGGAGGTCCTGGAACAGGAGGATATCCATCAGGAGGTCAAGGACCTAGTACAGGAGGATACCCATCAGGAGGACAAGGACCCAGTACAGGAGGATATCCATCTGGAGGAGCACCCGGCAGACCTGGTCAACCAGGACAAGGACCTGGCACTGGTGGATTCCCTGGAAGTGGAGGACCTGGTAGTCAGCCTGGCGGTCAGTATCCATCTGGTGGGTCTGCAGGAGGTCAAGGTGATGATGGATCATACGATGATGGCGATTATTCCGCAATTCCGGGAGAACCTGGTCAGGATTATCCAATCTATGCTGACATACCACAAACGAGCTTCTCTTGCGACTCACAACAACTTCCAGGTTACTACGCGGATGTAGAAACCCAATGTCAAGTCTTCCATGTTTGTCACAACAATCAAACATATGACTTCCTTTGTCCGAATGGAACAATCTTCCATCAAGAATATTTCGTGTGTGTATGGTGGAACCAGTTTGATTGTAACTCGGCTCCTAGCCTTTACTACTTGAATGAAAATCTATATGATTATACGATAATGGGCAGTCCAGGACCTCAAGGTCCAGGAGGACCATCCTTACCAGGACAAGGACCTCAAGGTCCAGGAGGACCATCCTTCCCAGGTCAAGGACCTCAAGGTCCCAGCGGACCGAGTTACCCAGGACAAGGACCTCAAGGTCCAAGCGGACCGAGTTATCCAGGACAAGGTCCTCAAGGACCTCAAGGACCTAGCGGACCAAGTGGCTCAAGTTTCCCAGGACAAGGACCTCAAGGACCCGGTGGACCAGGTTATGCCGGCCCTGGAAGACCAAGCGGACCTGGTTTCCCAGGCCAAGGTCCTCAAGGACCTCAAGGACCTCAGGGACCTAGTGGGCCAGGTTATCCCGGCCAAGGACCTCAAAGACCAAGTGGACCAAGTAGCCCAAGTTTCCCAGGACAAGGACCTCAAGGACCAAGTGGGCCAGGTTATCCCGGCCCTGGAAGACCAAGTGGACCTAGTTTCCCAGGCCAAGGTCCTCAAGGACCAAGTGGGCCAAGTTTCCCAGGACAAGGACCTCAAGGACCAAGTGGGCCAGGTTATCCCGGCCCTGGAAGACCAAGTGGACCTAGTTTCCCAGGTAAAGGACCGCAAGGACCAAGTGGACCGAGTGGCCCAAGTTTCCCAGGACAAGGACCTCAAGGACCTAGTGGGCCAGGTTATCCCGGACCTGGAAGACCAAGTGGACCTAGTTTACCAGGCCAAGGTCCTCAAGGACCAAGTGGGCCAAGTGGGCCAGGTTATCCCGGCCCTGGAAGACCAAGCGGACCTAGTTTCCCAGGCCAAGGAACTCAAGGACCAAGTGGACCAAGTTTCCCAGGACAAGGACCTCAAGGACCAACTGGACCATCTTTCCCAGGACAGGGACCTCAAGGTCCGAGTGGGCCAGGTTATCCAGGTTCAGGAAGACCAAGCGGTCCTAGTTTCCCAGGACAAGGACCTCAAGGTCCAAGTGGACCAAGCTATCCAGGGCAAGGCCCACAAGGACCGAGTGGTCCAAGTTATCCAGGAAAGAGTCCACAAGGGCCTCAACGACCAGGAGGTCCAGCCTATCTTGCTCCTCTTCCTGGTGGACCCGGATCTACTGGACAGTCACCCCAAGGACCAGGAAGTTTCCCTGGACAAAGGCCGCAAGGTCCAAGTGGACCAGGTCAACGTCCACAAGGGCCCAGGCCTGGCGGTTCTCCCACAGATACTCCTTTCCCGCCTCAGGGACCCGCAAAACCTGATCGCGAATACTTGCCGCCACTGGCTGGTTGATTTTTGGACACCTAAAGAGGAAATTCAAATCAAACAGAACTTGATATCATCTATACTCAACAACTTGATTTTTTATAACAGGATCTATCTCGTGATACTTTTATCTAGCGCCGACAGTCTGCCACTTGGAAGATACATTCCCAATTAATTTTTCTATTATAGATAATTAGACTACCTTTGAAGAAGTCAAGGGTTAATTAGACCTCAGAATTGAAAAATTCTCAAACGGATATCACGAATATCAACTTGAAAAAATAATGCCTTCGGCGACTCTACCAGTGTTGGTGCTGAATCTTATGTGTAAATAGGAGCCTTCTTATCTTCTAAGTTAAGTGATATACAACTCAAGCGTAGTTCACTGACCATAAAGTTAGATAACGTAATTGTTTTTATTTTGTTAAGATAAATATGCAACATTCGAAACCATCAGTATTTTTCACGAGTTTTCAAGCATTTTGGCAATAGGCAGCTGATGATCAATTCCTGCAACTCGTTCGTTTCTTCGACAAAGAATTTGAAATCGAGTTACACTTCAGCTGCGAAAGTAAAGAACTGCCTTCGAGTATTATTAATACGACGTATTTATTTATTCAACTAAAATAGAAACGAAGTTACCATATAGAAGTTGGAACTTTCGAAAAATACAAAATTTCAGAGTTTAAGCCAGCAGAATTAAGTTTCAGTTCAGAAGAACTTCTAAATAAGTAGATATAAAATATAGTAGTATTACATTTTTTTTCTTACTGGTAAACTTTGATGTTTGTGTTTTTCACAGTTCTGCTGAGAATTTCGTTGAAAAAATTCTATTTTTTTAACGTATTTAAGCATGACCTATTGGTACCTTTAGTAATCAGCGACCCGCTCAACGACATTTAATTACCAGATCTACAAACAAATGACAGTAATAATTATATATTTTTTATAACAATGGTTTGAGACTCCTGCATGGGATGCCATTATGTATATTTTATATGCGAAATAAAGGAAACACCTTTGCAAATAATTACTATACTCTATACCTATTTGTTCACAATTCCTTTCCCTCTTGTCTCATTAGTCTTTTGGTACAGTTACATACGTTACATAAATTCTGCGGACGTACGACCGTAAAATGAACATTATATCGATGCTACTGTTTACATCAACTCGAGATTATTTCAACTATCTAATTATCATAGAGATAATTTACACAAAATTCTCACAAATCTCACAACAGTATCCGGTGCAACTCTTACAAAGCCTTTCAAATCTCATTCTCATCTTACGAATTAGTTGAAGCTATATTTTCGTAAATTATGAAACCGCAAAAATGTCTGTAGTAAGACTTATACGATAACAATTTATTCTATGAAGCAAGTCCATCAAATCTCAATAAAAGTCACTCGACCTTGCAATTATCCCTTTCAAAATAGGAAATAAATTCCTAATTAGTCACGTATACAAATTGCTCGCATGTGAATGTGAATCTACCAGAAGAGCAGCAGATTTACGTGTTTCACCTGGCAAATGACGCACGTACCAAATTGTTAAGTAATTCACAGTTACCTCCAATGATAATTGAGCAAATTGCCATTAGCTTCAAACCCTCTTCCCTACGTGCATAAAGTAAAATCAGAATAGCCAGTCATTTTCAAATGGTCAGCTTTGTAGATAAAGTTCATCTGAAAAACCTTTTCAAGAAGCAAGAAACATAAAAGTAAGTTAATGTTATAGAATCAATATATGATTCATGTGATGATTTGTTTAATAATCTTTTCAATTGTCAGTAATATTGAAGCAATGTATTGAATTCAAATGTTACGGGTTAAATACAGTTCTCGATTTATAGACTCGGTGTATCATAAGTTTTATATTTATCCAATACAATGCATTATCAAACAATAGTAAGGTTTTCATTATCTGGAGAAATATGCTTAACATTGTGATTATCGGAGAATTAAAATGTTGAATAAAGTCTTTGAAGACAGACGTTGAGCTTCAGACAAGTAGAATTTTTTCTTGAAATCAGATATTTGCGCAAGACCTTCTATCGTTGCATAGCTCATCCGAACCTCCTGCTATGCGTGATGGCTATTGCAACAGGGATATCCGTTACATTCGCCGATTATCGATCCTATAATTTTATTCGTCATTTCATGGTGGGGCTACCGTAGACTTGTAGCATCTTTGCCACTAATTTCACCTCTTGTGACACGTGATTATCTGCTGCTCAAAACACACTGCAATATTATACGATATTATCCAACGACGTGGGAATAAATGCAATTATTATAACATAACTCGCATACTTTCTGAATCGCTCATCTGCTGACTGTCGATGACATCTGCGTTCCAGCTCTGAGCCAAGTAGACATAAATTATTTCCTAAACTAGGATGAGACGAGAAGAACGCGGTCAAGATAACATCGTGACAAGGGGAGCAATCTTCGAACCGTACTAGGCAGAACGAGCATCTAAACATTCACCGTTATTTAGAACATTGACCATTTTCGAAATAATACATTCGCCCTCAATTCTATCATCTGAACTTTCTCAATCTGGATTAGTCAAATTTTATTAATAGACTAGCACTTATGATGAATTTAATTAAGCAATGATTAGCGATTAATTTCTTGTTTTTGCACACCTTTTGTTGGTAGAAAAAATAATTGAGAAATTTATAATTCTTGAAATATAGAAACTTGTAATCCCTTGTCTAATTTCAGAAATCTCCAAAAATCTCGTGAGATTCTTTAAAATCCCTTTAATATCCTTCAACATTCTTATTAAAATTACTTAATATGCTTAAAATATCCTTTTATGTATACAATTTCGTAAAATATCCCTTAAAATTATTTAAAACCCCCGAAATATCATGAAATCAAGAAAAATTCCTAACAATGCAATAGAATTTCGTAAAACTCCTTGAAAGTCCTTAAAAAATAATTTAATATCTCATAAAATATCGTAGAATATCTTACAAGTATTTAAAATTCCATTAAATTCTGTAAAATTCCTCCTGTACAATATCTTAAAATCCCTTTAACATCCTTTAAAATCTGGTTAAAGTTCTTTAAATTGCGTAAAATTATTTGATACTCTTTAAAATTCCACAACCTATCGTTATATTCCTTAAAATTACTTAAAATTACTCAAAATACTATGAAATCTTATTAAAACTCTTCAAATTCCTGAAAATAAACTGAAATTCCGTAAAAACCCTTGAGTCCCTTCAAAATCCTTTAAATTACTTAATGTCCAATAAAATATCGTAAAATCCCTTAAAATTATGTACAATACCATGAAATGTCATTAAATCCATTAAAATCCAGAATCTGGTGAAATTCCTTTAAATTTTATAAATTCATTTCATATTCCTTGATATTCCTTAAAATTTCACAAAATCTCTTGATATTTCTTAAAATTACTTAAGATTACACAAAATTCCATGAATTTCGTTAAATTATTGAAAATTTCTGGAAATAAATGTGCTTAAAATTACTTAATATCTCGTAAAATATCTTAAAGTCGGTTAAATGACTCAGAAGCTCCTAAAATATTATCAAATCCCATAAAATTACTTAAAGTTACTCAAAATCCTATGAAGTCTCATTCATTATACCTCTTAAAATTACACAAAATTCCATGAATTTTGTGTAATTTTACTCTCATTAACCCATTAACGTTCAGCCGGACACATTTTGTACACTTCTCTTCCCGCGCTCACATCTATTGCATTTTGAGCAAAGAAAATCTAAAATATGTAAACTTATAGTTTGAAGTGTGCTCTTTCTGGTGGTATCACTCAAATCATCGAAAAAAAATTTTTTTGTTCGAAAAATGCAGTTTGAAACAAAAAAAAAACATAATTTTCGAAGGAATTTTTTTTTTAAATCGAGTTTTCAAATTTTACAGGCTTGGAATCATCTTGGAATTGATCTAGATCGTGGACGCGATGTCTGAATTTAAAGAATATGAGGTTGTGAAGTCATTTTGAACAATTAGAAACTTCAAAATGGTGCCCGAATTGCAAAATTTTTGCCAGAAAATTCATTAATTTTTTTCTCAGAAACTAAGCACTTTAAAAAAATTAAAAAGAACGAAAAGTGCTTAGAATTGACAAAATAATACATCTGAATTTTTCAAAAACGATTTGTGTAATTTTTTGGTTTTTCTAATTGGTAATTTTTTATAAATTGCAAAAATCGCTCGAATCGCTTTGAAAAAATTCAGGTGTATTCGTTTTGGTCAATTCTAAACACTTTTTGTTCTTTTTCATTTTTTAGGAAAGTGCTTAGTTTCTGAGAAAAAAATTCATGAATTCTCTGGCAAAAATTATTTTGAAGTTTCTAATTGTTCAAAATGAATTCACAACCTCATATTCTTTAAATTCAGACATCGCGTCCACGATCTAGACCGGTTACAAGATGATTCCAAGCCTGTAAATCTTTGAAAACTCGATTTAAACAGTATATTACATACCTGGGCCAGTATAATAAGAAATGTCTCAGATCACATGTAATTTTCTGGCCGGAGGGCAGAAAAAAAAATTCCTTCGAAAATCATGTTTTTTTTTTGTTTCAAACTGCATTTTTCGAACAAAAAATTTTTTTTCGATAATTTGAGTGATACCACCGGAAAGAGCTCACTTCAAACTATAAGTATACATCTTTTTAGATTCCTTTTTGCTCGAAATGCAATAGCTGCGAGCGCGGGAAGAGAGGTGTACAAAATGTGTCCGACTGGACGTTAATGCGTTAAATATCTTAAAGTCGCTTAAATTACTCAGAAGCTTCCAAAATATCATCAAAGCTCATGAAATTACTTAAAATCACATATTTATACTTATATCCTAAGAAGTATTGTTCAATCTGTGGAGATTATTTAAAATTTCATAAAATTCCTGGAAATACCGTAAAGTCACTTAATATTTCTAAAAACTCAATAAATTTCGTAAAATCCTTTTAAATTCCTTAACATTATTAAAAATTCCATGAAATCTCTTAAAATACCTTAAAATCTAATGAACTTTCGTAAAATGCTTAAACATCTCATAAAACTTTCTCAAATTGCTTAAAATTCCACAAAATATATAGTCAAATCCCTTAAAATTATTTTATAATCCCATAAATTCACATAATTCTGATGGTAACTGATCTGTAAATATCATTTTTTGAAGATACGATCACTCACTATTTCATTTAGTCAAAAGTGAAAAAACTATTAAGTCAAATATAAGATTACTATGTAATTCACTTGTCAAATTGTTACTAATTCTGAATGCGCTAGGGAGTGGTGACATTTTTAAGTAAAACACATATCAATTATCAATTAAAAATATATATGCATTTTGGTTAATAGAAGTACATCATGTATCAAAAATGGTCAAGAATTTACATGAACATTATTTTTTTTAATGAATGCATCATCCTGATGAACTTCCTGACCTCGTGATGAGGCACATGATGCAATTATTTCACCGTAAAATCAGTTGCAGAAAAATACCATGGAAGATTTAAAGAAAGCTGCAATGCTATGGTTATCTTGATCATTATGTGAACGTAAAATGTTTTATGATGTAGCTTCATAATAAACAACAGTGAGATACAGTGTGGCAGAAGTAAGTTCTCAACAATGCTGATGTAGAGGAATGTATTAGTGTTGAACAAGCAGGGGTCAATCACCGTCATTGTCAGGGACGTTAGATCGACATAACTCTGTCTCTCACTTATTCCTATTGCACTTTACTTGATCGGAAGTGACCTTGCAATGTCATTGCATTGTTGATGTTAATTTAGAATCAGTTCCTGTCTCTCTTGAAACTGGTCAATTTTCCTATACAATTTCCAGAAAATTATATAATTATTTTAATATACATTTAAATTTATTAATATTCAAATTATATTTAAATTTAACAATTTAACATTTTTTTATTGTCTTTACTTTTACTAAAATATATTTGATTTACTTATGACTTGCAATTACATTAATCCTGTCCAAAGTTATGATGAATCATGGAAAACTTTAAAAACCTTATAAACTTATTTGTCTATGTTTGCTTCGCGCAATGCATTAAAAATCTCATTCTGATAAGATAATTAAACAATTGTGTAAATAATTATTTTAGAGCAATACGGAAGTTGAAATTGGATAATTATTTACCGTTCGTAACACACATTATAAAAATTTATAAAAATGATGAAAGAATCTTTTAATCAAAATTCAAATTTCTGTCTTATCTATCAAGATAAGCTCATTGTCAACATTTTGTCTTGAAGGTCGTGGAAAAAAAAAAAAAAAAAATATATATATATATATATATCTTTTTTTCTTGTGAAATCTCCTATAGCTCAGAAGTTTCCATGAAAACACTAATTAAAACAAAACGGTCTCAATTTTACTAAAACAGTTTTAACAAAACTTGATTTTCTGGAAATTTTCCGCACAAGATTCAATTTTTATTTTCTTTACTTTTTCCCTTTCTTAGCTGTTTACCTGATTTTATATTACCTCATGATTTTTAAGCAATCATGCGTCATTTATGATATGCACTTACTTTAATTTGCATTTACTTATTTATATCAATCATAATATACCTATATATAAGCGGCAACTCATGATATAAAATCTTCATTAAAATCCTCATTGTTTTCTTCATCAAATTCTGGAATAAAGATTGATTATTATTAGTTATTTTATTTCTTGCAAAGAAAATGGAGCTCCATACTAGCACTCTGCGCCTCACCTTTGTGATATTCCTTTTTTGTTTCGGTATGTATAATATTGTTATTATGTTATTATATTATTTTATTTTATTTTATTTTTCAAAGTTATTTCAAAGGTACTTTTATACATGTGGCTATAATATTAGGAACCCAATGGGGTTGTTCTATTTACAATCGGGGTTTGCTAGATAAATCTTTCCAATTTTAGATTCCCAATCTAAAAAAATTTACACTCTATATTGATAAATAATAAATAATAGGGTATTAATGTGCGTGACGAACTAATTATTAGGCGTTAGATAGATTTTCTAGTTAGAGTCCTAGTAACAATGGAGCTATATAACTATTTAGAACCCAACTTTTGAGACCTAGTACAATTTCTACCCAGATAAATATTTGTGCTGTTATATAAATATTGTACTTATGATAAATATTTTAAAAATTCATGAATAAATTCAAATTTCAATTCAAGTTCATTTTTGTGTTTGCAGGCATAAAATCAGCTTATGGCCTACGGGACCCAATACATCAAAATGGTGATGGCAATCCAAGAAATCCACATATAGATCTGAATCTCACCCCTTATGAAAATCAACAATTACTTTTACAACGTAATCAAAATCTCCGACATAATCAATTACGTAATCCTCATCAACATGTAGTTTACCAACCTAGACCTTATAGACCCACTGCTGGATATTATCCCATAACTCGTCCGGGGGAGGCTTCTACTTCTGAAACCCGTGTTTATAAACCAGTACCATATAGACCTCAACAGCAAGTGTACCCAATTAATAATCAAAATCAAAAGAATAATAATAATTAGAATAATAGAATAAAAGAATAATTCTAATTATTGTCCAAAAAAAATAAAATAAAATGCACACTTATTATTGCATTTTTTACAACTACCCAGGAGGAAAAGTCCGACTTATGCCGGATTTTACAAACGGCATAGTACCGCGCCAGTTGTAAATGAGGAGCAATGCCAGTACTGATAATTAGTACTGCGCCGACCGTTGACGCGGTACTGGCTGGGTACTGCCCCAGTATAAAGTCCAAGTGTTGGCTAGAAACCGACCCAGGCAGTTGTGCCGAGCGTTGGCGCGTTACTGGCTAGGTACAGCCCCAGTATGAAGTCCAAGTGTTGGCTAGAATCTGACTTAGGAATTTTGCAGAGCGTTGGCGCGCTACTGGTTTAGTATTATCTCAGTATGAACTTCAAGTACTGGCTAGAAGCAGACTTAGGGAGTTATGCCGAACGTTGGCGCGGTACTGGTTAGATACAGTCCCAGTATAAAGTCCATGTGTTGAAGCAGTACAGAACCAGTACCTCGCCAACGCTCGGCAAAACTTCCCAAGTCGGCTGGAGCAGTGCTGAACCAGTACTGCACCAACGCTCGGTCAAACTTCTAAGTCGGCTTCTAGTCAGCACATAGATTCAGTATTCGGTCAGTACTGAACATGTACCATGCCAACACTCAGAAAAAACTTTTTTTTTTTTGTCACAAAAAATTGTTATTCTGCCAGTAAAATATCCTATTAATTGTACATTAAATTAAAAATATTTAAAATTTCATATACTTATTTTATTTATTGATAATGCAAAAGTTTTGTTTGGTGAAAGAGTATACCGTGGAAAAAATGTGGATCCATATGTTGAGAACTTAGGGTAATAGTTAGAGAGCTGGACTCCTGTCTAGTAGGTCGTGTGTTCGGTTCCCCCCAGCGTTGCGTGCGAAATTTTATTTGGTATAAATGCGTTAATATTTACAAATATCGATTAGTTATAAGTATACCCATATATATATATATATATATATATAATATGAATAAAATATGTTCTTAATTAATAACTGTTTTTAAGACATTTTAAAAAATTTGTTCACTATACCGTCCCAGTACCGCCAGACAACTCCCAGCCGAGTGATATTTCGGACGAATGACAGTACCCAGCCGTTTGCCACGCGGTATTATGCCAGTACCACGCCAGTACCGACATCCGCCAGGAGGTACTGGCACGGTACCCAGCCAGTTGTAAATTTCCACCTGGGTAGTGTCTGATTAGTCGATTCTAGCTAGTTCCAAACTAGTATGCCAGATCAGGTGTAATAAGAACATCTCTAATAATTTTTCACACAGAAAAAACTTTAATTATTTACAAAAATCGTCTTTCCTTGATTCAATAAAAAATATTACGAAAAATATTGCTGACATTAAATTAATTTTCGTTTTAATATTAAATTTCAGATGGAAAAGTTGTTGGAGAACGAAAGTGGTACGCGGTAAATTTGATTCATGCATTTTCAGTGTGGGTAGCGTAATCGTTGATAATTTCCCTTTTTACATTAGAGTATCTAACAATTTTCTTCTTCTGCCTTTATACCATCATAAAACAGATTAAAATTCGCCGATTTTCATCCATCGCAAGAAAGATTCGAGTTGAAGTGCACGTAATATTTCAAGTCGGGTTAGCTTCGAGTTCGAGACCTCATTTTGCGATGTCTTAATATCTCGATAAGATCGGACATTTTGCTATCGTCTTTTCGTTTCGCTGTAGTGAGACCGCGACTGTTGTTGCTTATGACGATACACATTGACGGAAGAGTGTGGGAATACATTAGTAATAATGTCTGAGAGATAGTACCTCATAAGAATCCCAAGACAGATCTTACAGTGAATGTCGAAGTAATTCTAATTGTGGCATAATTGTGTCCGTGCATTACGAGCTCACTTTACTACCTATAATATTCCACAGTAAAGGTCTCAGTCTGCATGCAAATGTCTTCGCTGTACTAAAAAGTTCTGTGACAGCAAAAAACATAATTAAGTATTTTTAACTGGCAGTATTATACGCGCGCTATAACAAGCGGGAAACATTGCATGGATGACTAATAATATTCTTGTCTTAAAAAAGAGATGTTACCAATATATCGAACACATTAAATAGAATTTGACTATATATTTTGTGGAATTTTATGTAATTTGAGAAAATTTTAAGAGATTTCTAGACATTTTACGAAATCTCATTGGATTCTAACACGGAGAAAAATCGAAGTTAGCGATTTAGTGACGATTGCACGAGTTCTTTGCTGGGAGCCGTCCTTGTAGGACGGAGTCCGGGAGTATGGTAATCATTCCTAAACAGTTTTGGACTCTGTCTTGCAGTGACGGTTCTTGATGGGGCATTTTTGCAGTCGTCACAATGCTGCTGAATTCCTTTTTTCTCCGTGAAGGTATTTTAAAAGATTTCATGAGATTTCATGGAATCTTGAATAAAATTAAGGAATTTAAAAGGGTTTTACGAAACTTATTGAGATTTTCGAAATATTAAGTGATTTCCCGGTATTTTCAGGAATTTTATGAAATTTTAAAGAATTTTATGAAATTGCATGAAATTTAAAATAATTTTCCCAGAAATTTTTAAGGAATTGGTGAGATTATATTGAAATTTCAAGAATTTTAAAGAATTTAACGAAATTTCACAGAATTTTGAGTAATTTTAATAAATACCAATTAAATTTTCGAAATTTATAAAGGAATTTCATAAGATTTCAGAGCATTTTTATTAATTTTAAAGATTATAACGATAGGTTGTGAAATTTTATGAAATTTTATGGAATATCAAGGGATTTTACGAGGTTTCATTGATTTATCAAGAATTTAAAGAGATTTAATGACATTTCATAGGATTTTTGATTATTTTAAGTTATTTTACGATATTTAGTAATTTTAAGGACTTTTAAGGAATTCAAGGGATTTTACTATATTTCATTGAATTGTTAGGAATTTTAAGAGATCTCACGATATTTTAAGGGATTTTTAATAATTTTAAGGGATTTGACGATATTTTATGGGACGTTTAATGATTTTAAGGACTTTTAAGAGATTTCAGATATTATCAGGAATTTTAAGAGATATAATGAGACTCAATGAAATTTTAAGTAATTTAAAGAATTTTTATGATGATAAGAAATTTTAAGGACTTTTATTTTCAGAAATTTTAACAAATTTAATGAGACTTGGACTCTTAAGTACTTAAAGGAAGTTCATAAGATGTTATAGAATTTTAAGTACTTAAGAGTACTTTTAAAGAATTCAAGGGGTTTTACGAGATTTCAGTGTATTTTCATAAATTTTAATAGATTTAATCAAATTTCATTGGTCCTTGAGTAATTTTAAGGAATATCAATTGAATTTACGCGAAAATTAAAGAAATTTCACGAAATTTTAAAAGATAATAAAAGGCATTTTAAGGAATTTTATAAAACTCATGAAGATTTCTGAAATTAAATAAAGAATGACAAAATTTTATATTTCAACAATTAAAAATTCTAAATTATTTTTTCTATTAGCAAAAGGTGAGCAAAAACGAGAAATTAATCGGATCATAATTGCTAGTTACATATAAAAAGAACACAAAATATTGTTGTCTTTGTATGTATCGAATTGTAAATGAATTGCAACTTTATTTGGAATTTTATGCACTTTGCATAATAATCAATAAAAATAGTATATTAATTAACTTCCAATAAAAAAAATCTAATGAACCAGTCGGCTGGATCGATCGATCCGCTGATGTAGGTTGAAGCGCGAACGTGTTAGCACTAATTAATGAAGGTACTCTGCTATCCTGTTTTCGGATAATTGCATAACTCTGTAAGCTAAATTAGTAAATTTCAAAATTCACATGGGGAATTAACGTAATTTCTGTAATAACCAGCATTGAAACAATTAAATTTGAAATAAAAATACTGAATCGAAGAATTTGAACTTTTTAAATTTGTATTATAAACTAAAAATTAATTAAAACAATTATTAATTACAGTAATTGTATGACAAGACTCCTTATTAATATAATGTGCTTATATATTGAAATTACAATCCTAATGCATGTTCCACTCGAGTTAAATTGACAACCAGTAATTTACATATGTAACCATAGTTATCAAACAAAACGTTCTGAGATTTCTACAATCATGCTTCATTTTAAATGTGCCAATAGATTACAAAATTAATGGCGATTTAACGACTATTCTGATATGGTTACACAAAAGTTTTGCACGTAGGATGCGAAATGAAAAGTCTTCTAGAAAAATGTTTACGTGCATCTCGACACATTAGCTCTAGATTGACCTCGTGACCCATAAGTTATATATATAAGTCACATCTTGCTACTGACGTCATTAAGATCATCAGGATGCCAACATATTTTTCATAAAGTAGCCCCTGATGCTATTCTCGTTTACGAAAGACTAGACCTGTAACTCATGCTTTCACGCGAAAGGGTATTAAGTTTAAAACGATACATTTTCCAGGTGACTCGCCAGATACAGCCATTCATACATATTTATAAAATAGATGATGCATATTTCATCCCTGGAGAACGATATAGTAAAAAAAAATGTATTCGGTATAGAAAGGATTAAAAAGATTTGAATGAAGATGCAAATAAAGTTTTTTATTTTATCTACAGAATATTATAGCTACTATCAACAAAATCATTTTCATTTATAATAAGTAAATTAAAAGTTATCAAAATGGTATAATAGTCTTGTTTTTCAAAAATGTATTTTATGTAAGAGAGTAAGAGTAACAATAATATAGTACGTGTTATTATAAAGTTGCACTGGAAATTCTGGAGAAGAATAAATTAAAATTAAGGAAGCGTTATTCCTAGTATGTAACTGCTCTTTCATCATTCTGCGCGATACATTATTGTAAGCGTTCGTAAATGTTCCTCAGATATGAACTCGTGCGCTTAGTCAGACTATTCAGGATTCTCCTATTATGACCACAGAAAACGACGACTTTCTCCTCGATTCGCGAGGATTCCACTATTGATCGTGCTCGTTATCTTCTCCGTATAAAAAGATCCTTTACTTTTCCCAAACACTAATTGTTCAAGCTCTATCAATACCGGCAGTTGATTGAAAAAGGTTCAGGTTGATTAATGGTCAATTGCAGTTAGATTACAGTGCAATATATAAGCCTGAAAATATCCATATATTTCCATTAAAGTCGATTTGCAGTGAATTTCTATTTTGGATACAAATATTTCAATATTATTGCGCATTTATAGGGCGATGATATAATAGTAATAATATCTTTGGTAATATCTCATTGATATCGACTTGTTGACAATGAAACAGGGATTTAAAGAGTTTTTCAAGTTGAAACCAAACATCGAGTAAAAATAGGGAATCAAAACATTTTTCATACTTGATTATTTATGAAAATATAAAAGATGGTTATATTTATATATTGGAAAATTTAATGATTTGTATATTGTTGACAAATAGGGTAAAATATATTTCTAGGAACTTTAAACAGGTTTTCATGAAAAATATTATTAAAATTATTATTATTAATTATTATATAAATTGCAAGAGCTTTTAGTAATTTCAGTAAATTTTAAGAGGTTGAGCAAATTTTAAAAGATATATTAAAACACTTTTTATTGTCAAACTACTTCAAAATTTGTAAGCTTTTCTTGAATGTTTTGAAATTCCTTAAAATCACTTCAAATCGCTAGAAATCCTTTGGCATGTTTTAATAACTGAATTTTTTTGAAATTTTGACATCTTTGAAATCTTGTAAAATCTCTTTAAATTCCTTAAAATCATTACAAATCTTGTTAAAATTCTTGAAAATCCTTAAAATCTTGGAATTCCCGTAACCTCTTTAAACAAATTTTAAAATAACTAGAAATCTATTTACATCACTTTAAATACACCTGAAATCCTTTAAGAAATCTTCATACCTTTAAAATCTTGAAAAATATCTTAAAATCCTTTTAAATTCTCTAGAATCATTTAAAATTACTTGAAACTCTCTTTTATTCCTTAAAATCATATGAAATCAAATTTAGTGAATTGAAATTTACTAAAATCTTTTAAGGGGCCCTTTATGTTATGTTATGTTATGTTATAATTTTTTTAATCTTTTGAAAGCTCTAGAAAATCCTTACATTCTTTTTGAATCCTTTTAAATTCCCTAGAATCGTAGAATCACTTGAAATTTCTTGAAACTCTCGTAAATTCCTTAAAATTACTTGAAATCTCTTAACATTCATTAAAACCTCTTAAGGTGCTTTACCATTTCTTATAATTTTTTAAATCTTGAGAAAGCTCTGAAAAATTCTTACATTCTTCGAAAGGCCTTTTAAATTCCCTAAACTCATTTAAAATCTTGTAAAAATTCTTGAAAATCCTTAAATTCTTGAATGTTCTTTTACAATCCGTTTAAAATACTTTTGAAATTTTTAACTTCAAAAATCAAAAATCTCTTATGATATTTACAAATACTTTTAAATAATTGAAAGTCCTGAAAGTATTAGGATTGTTTTTTCCGAATTCCTTAATAACTTTTTAAAAAATCACTTAAAAATTCTCGAAATCGCTTTAAAATTTCTATAAACCACTTAAAATCTTGGAATTTCTCTCACTTCTTCAAACATTCTTTAAAATAATTTGAAATCGATCCTTATGAAATTTAAACCACACATCCTACACATATTGAACTAGGTCTTTAACTTCTAATATATTTAAATATAACATTTTCCCTAATTGTTTAAATAAAAACACACTGATTCTTTTCTCGATTTTTGGCGCAATTTTGTTATTTTTTCATAAATATTAATTATTAGAGGTAAAAGACCTAGTATTTGTCATACTGAATCTAATCCATTTTGATTTTTTTTTAAGGTAGCCAGTACCGAGATTTCCCTGGTACCGTTTACCCTTTTGATTTTGAGAAGCCTATGCACAGACATTATTTTTAACATAAACATGGACTAAAGTTAATAAAAAAAAAAAAAATTTTACGTAGTTATTTCCATATCTTTCATGATATACTCAAAAAAAAATGTTCAAAAATAGCTCTTTTTCTTAGCGTATAAAGTAGAATAACCCCTTAACATCATTAAAAATCCCTTCAAATACTTTAAAAAAATGTTTAATACTCTAAAATCTTGAAATTCTCGTGAACTATTTCGAAATTCTTTAAGAATTACTTAAAATCACTTATTGTTTCTATTTTTTATAATAGGACTTTTGTTTTCAGAAAATTAAATACTTTAATAATCAAATATTATGAATAATGATTCCGCAGAATAGTTTTTTAATCCTGATGGGGTATCGTCCAGTTTTTCCTAGATGGGGTTCTTATATACGACTTTTTTGAGTAAACTGACAAGGCCCTGGCAGGTTATTCTTAAGTAGGGCAAAATTCTGCTAAATCGTTACAAGGCCTTCTGTGGGCCTTGCCCAGGTTAACTACCTGGCCAGAACCACATCAGAGATAGGGAAAACTGACCAGGACCCTGTCAGAACCCCATAAAAATTTCTACACGGGATGCTTTTGATATTTCCTAGATATTGAAAATGCTATTCTAATTCTCTGACACTTAAAAATAAATAGTTTAGAGAACCAAGATAAGCCAAAATGGAGAACCATGGTAATAGATTAAGATGAGCGATGGATCAATCTCTGTCGACCTTCCAGCTCTGTCGAAAGTTTCGTCACAGCATATCTCAGTAAGAGAATACAATGTGATGAAATGTAACCTCAAAAGTAAAAAGAATCGCGTCGAAACAACTGTTTATCACGATAGAAAGTTTAAAGCTTTATATGGAAACCGCATCTTTGTCCCTTACTAACGTAATGTTCAATTGTTTGTTGTCAATTCAATTAACGATAATCGATGATCATCGCATAACGTTTGCAGCCCTCTTTGATTGTTATGTATATGTAAGATCTATTTGACCTGTAATTGGAATCAGAGAACGTCGCGCGAGTGAAGTAACTTCTTCCGTCCATCGATTCAACCTATCATTATTCCAACTCACACCTGCGATTACACTTGAAAATAAAAGCGTCTCAACCTGAGAGTCTGCTTGGAATTCGCATTATAGACACTTTATCAAAGTTAATTCCCCGTGAGACATTTTATCAGACATGTTTCATCGCCGAAGATAATGCCAGATCATTTACCGTATAGTACATAGTACATATCTTGGAAGAAAAATCATTGTACTTATAATCGAACCTGTAATTACAATAAAGGTTTGATTTACATTGCATTTGGACAGTTCAATGGCAATAAATTCTATCTGCTGACATATTTCACACGGAAAATGTTCCTTTGAGCAATAGATTAGATTAGATTGGATTAGAATTTTTTATATACAGATCCCTGTGCATTTTAAAAATAAAGCAATTCCGGTAGATTCGAGAAATTCCAAATTCACCTTGATAACAGATGAATTACTGTTTCCATAAGCAAACACGTGGATAGGATTGTTACATTGTAAGCATCAGAAGAAAGTGCATCTTTCCGTGACATTTACATACTAGAAGATCCGCCAATGGAAGAATTCAGAAATTGCTCGCATCTCCGCATTTCATCTTCTCGCTTGCGTAACGTTGCGAACATATATCTAAACACGCTGCAAACGATGCAACTATAACGGGTCGTTTGCCATCTGATTCCGGATGGATAGTCCAGCTACTCACGACGTGAATCATTATGTATACTAGATTCGTTTAAACCCCGATCGAGATTGACATTTTCGTGGAACAGATTATAAACGCTGGCGCGATCTCACGTCAAGATATACAAATAAAGCCAACTATTAATCAGACAAGGCTCTGATTACACTCTTACTTGATGCAAACCCACGTTATGTTGATATTTATTGATATCTCCTTGTCATTTGCAATCAATTCCTTGGACATCCTTCACGTACTTCATATATAATTAAAGAACAAATAAGTGATTGTCTACATTTAAAAAAGTTTAATACACCTTCATAGGTCAAAAACTACTGTAACCTTATGTTCTCTCACATATAAGTGTAACGTTGATAAATAATAATGATTACACAATAAATGCATAATCAATTTGTTAACAATTTTTTAAATATGATTTATTTCTGGAGAATATTAGCCATCTTGCACCATTCATCAAGTCATCATAGTGAGATATCACATATTTTTAAATACACAAGTAAGATCATCCCCAATTAGTTTATCGTTTTTGCTCACCTTTTGCTATAGAAAAAATAATTGAGAATTTTTAATTCTTGAAATATAAAATTTTGTGCTTCTTTATCTAATTGTAGGAATCTCCGTAAGTCTCATAAAATATAGTAAAATCCCTTAAAATTATTAAAAATCCCATGAAATGTCATGAAATCTCTTAAAATTCCTCATAATTCAATGAAATCCCATGAAATCTCGTTGCAAGTCTTCAAAATAAGTTAATATCCGTAATATATCTTACAAGTATCTAAAATTCCTTGAAATCCCGTAAAATTCCTTGAATCCCTTAAAAGTCCTTAAAATTATTTAATTCTTCATGTATTATTTTAAAATCCCTGTAACATATTTCAAAAATCTGGTGAAATTCCTTTAAATTTCCATAAAATTCCTTAAAATTCCACAACCTATTACTATAACCTTTGAAATTACTAAAAATCCTATGAAATTACTCAAAAATTCTATGAAGTCTTATTATATCTCTTAAAATTACTCAAAATTCCGTGAAATTTCATTAAATTCTTTAAAATTCTTGAAATTTCAAGCTACACTCACCAAATCCTTAAGGCTGATGGAATTTGAAAATTTCTCATGTAGAAAAACTCAGATCCCAGGGGCGCAACAATAACGAGGTTAAGACACCTAGACAGTAATTCGAGTATACCTACTTGCAATATGCATGTATGTCGAAATTGTTAAAAGGATAATACAATTCCATAATAAACGCACTTTTTCAGGGGTTTTAATCTGTTCTTTCTCTTTTTTTTTTATGGATTTTTAATGTGTAGGGTGGCTCCCGACACCCACTGTTTTGAGAAGCTTGTTGCGCGTCTGTCTAATTCTGTCAACTTTTCATGTGGACTAAAATTTTTCCAGCCAAAGGCAAAAGAGGGAAAATTTATAGGTTTTAGATAGAACAAAATAGAGAGAAGAAATGAATAAGGGGCGCTTGATGATAAGTTTATCGAATACTCACTTTTATAGTCCCAAAATAGCGTTTAATTATTTCCTATCAGAAATGGCGGACATTTTGACTTCCATGATGGAAGAAACTAAATATTGATTCCTGCTAGAGATATTTTGCAATTGATTGTAATCTGGCGCGCGATTTAAAATCGAATTAAATTGACCAATGGGAAAATTTCTCTAGCAGGAAGCCAACACGTGCTGCGCGCGCAGGGTGCCACTGTCGCAGCTGTCAATATTTAGTTTCTTCCATCATGGAAGTCAAAATGTCCGCCGTTTCTAACAAGAAATAATTAAACACTATTTTGGGTCTATAAAAGTGAATATTCGACAAACTTATCATCAAGCGCCCATTATTCATTTCTTCTCTCTATTTTTTCTATCTAAAACCTATAAATTTTCCCTCTTTTGCCTTTGACTGGAAAAATTCTAGTCCACATGATAGCTTCATTTCTTTCCACAGATTTGGACAGTTTTTGACAGTTTGTTGACAGTTTTTACTTTCAGATTCCATCGCCCTTAAACATTTCTAAAAATAAATGTTCTTTAAATTATTTAATCTTTCATAAAATATCGTTGCTTAAAATTACTTGGAATTACCCAAAATATTATCAAATCCCATAAAATTACTTGAAATCCTTCAAAATTTGATAAAATTCCTTAAAATTACTCAAAATTTCGTTAAGTTCTTTAAAAATTCTTTCAATTCCAATATAATTTCACCAAATTCTTCAAAATTTCTGGAAATAAATGTTCTTTAAATTACTTAATCTCTTATAAAATATCGTTGCTTAAAATTACTTAGAATTTCCCAAAATCTCATAAAATCCCGAAAATCCAAAGAAGTCTCGTAAATCCCTTGAAATCCCTTAAGTTGTTAAAATAACCTAATATCTTATGATATATCGTTAAATCTCTGAAAATTATTTAAAATTTCATAAAATTATTCAAAGTACCTGGAAATCACTTAATGTTTCTAAAATCTCCATAAATTTCGTAAAACCCTTTTAAATTCCTTATCATTATTCAAGATTCCATGAAATCTCATTAAATTTCTTAAAATACTTTAAAATCCAATGAAATATCATAAAATGCCTAAAAACCTCTTAAAATTCTCTCAAACTACATAAAATTGCACAAAATATTGAGTCAAATCTCTTAAAACTACTTTATAATCTCATAAAATCTCATAATTCTGATGGTAACTGATCTGTAAATATACGAATAGGTACATATATATTAACATTAATATAGCGAGAACAATGTGTTCGATTTATCGGTAACATCTCTTTTATAAGATACGAAAAATAAGAAAACTCACCACGTATTTAAAACCCCAAATGATTATAATCTTAACTGTAACTATCATGAAGTGTGTAGTGATCATCCGATATCAACTCCTCTTTCATGTATTTGCCCTGATATTGAGCACTGTAATTATTCTTTACGCTCTACTGCTGAGACGGGAAAAGGTCGACGGTTGATGCAATTGATGCGGTTGAGTTCCTAGCATCAGTTGAGGAGACAATAAAATTAACTTGAGTTGGATGGAAAGCGTTTATCAATAAGGCACACAATTGAATGACAGAACTTCCGACCAGTTTAACTCCGTAATTAACTTCCTAATGAATAATTAAATTATGACTTCGAACAAGGTAACTTAATTCGAATAAGCTTACTTTTTTTTCATGTGCAATATCTTAATAAGAAACAATAAGAGAATCTCTCTATTTATTACCATTTAATTAATTACCATTTATTATCATTAACCAATTCATGAATGAATGAATAAATGAATGATCAAATCAGCGAAAAATTTAGATAAATAGATAATTTACTAGTTTAGATAATTCCAACTACAATACAATCGGTTGAATATTTCTTAAATATATTTTTTTGAGTTTCAATAATAGAATAAAATATAATAATAATAATAATAATAATAATATAATATGATCTTAAGTTCAGAAGGGTCGTCAAGAGTATTTCAAATCATGAGTTTGCCATTTGTCCTCTCTAGACAGACATATACTCAGCACGTGTCATGTCAAAACTATATACTTGCGGAAAGCCGAAGGCAGTCAAGTTTCAATTCGTGATGCACCTCACCTTTTCTCGCATCTTCTATATTTATATATTATATATATATATATATATATATA
>UCOH01011162.1:0-11235 GCA_900474275.1 Synergus japonicus
AAAGAAGTGAATACAATAATGAAAATTTAAATAGGGGAAGTGCCTATAGCATGATATGTTTCAGAGTCCAACTGCTTTAGGTGGAGCCCCTACGAGAGATTCTGGCATTTCTGGCTCCCATTTGACCAGACGAAGGCACAGCACGAGCCTGATATTTCATACTAACCATCAGGTACTTCCTCCCAACCCTTAACATCGATAAGTTTCTATTCAATTATTCTACTACAAAATCTTCGTTAATTTGCATAAGGCTTCCTCTCATTCAGTTTCGATCGGGACGATATTGAGCATTTTGGGACGATATAAATATTACGCACGGTACTATACGATTAATTATCTTTAAATTCACATATTTCTTTCTTTTACCTAGCACGATCTAATAATATTTTTGGTTGTCGTAGTGTTAACATTTTATTTAAAATATAACACTATTGATATCAACGCTTGATTAATGAATTTACACCAGGGTCTCCGCAAAAAACCACCCGATTTTTTTACAAATCTCTAAGACTTTCAAATTTTTGCGAAAACCCTAATTTGCACCCACGATTTTGCAAGCTTGTTTGCGATGCTTGTTTTATTTATTTTAAAAGTTCAGTTGAAATAGTTTCTGCTTTTCCTTGATTTAATGCAGAATTTTTATTCGTATTTTTGGGGACTATTCTAAGCTTCTTCTAATTTTAAGAGAAAACTTTCTCATTTTTCGTGATTTAAAATGTTGAAAATCCTTCAATTAACTTTAAAAGATTCAGAGTTTCTACTTTAAATTTAAAGTATTGGAATATTCCCTGATATTTAAAAAATTGTTATCCATGTTGTACTTTAATGTTTCCCGCATTTGGTGTAGTTAAAAAAAATCCTTGTAGATAGGATTGTCGATTTTTCCTCGTGCAAAATTATGGGTGATTATCTAATCAAAAATCTTTCTTAGATACTAAAAGTATGAAAGAGATTAATAACTAAATTTAATAATTAAATGTAAATCCAATAACTGAATACATATATAATCTATTTCTAATTGAATTCTCCTTATTCGTCAGTTTTCTTCGCTAAAGAAAAGTTTTTCACAGATTCTACTAATTTTTTAATCCTGGTGTATCAATATCAATGTTTTGGATACTTTACAGGCAAGTCTTGTTGGAAGTTCTCCATTTAGAGAGAGACTTGGAAGCAATGTACAACTAAAGAGGGAACCATGGGTGGAACCATAGGAGTATAATCTGCGAATGTGACCTGTAAGTATAATTAATTAGTTAATTAATATTTACGCAGATTTAACTTTTATTAGTTGTATTTTGATTAACTCACCGATGCACCCCGAAGTGTGGGTGTATTTCCTGCTGGGACGCAAGGAAGTGGAACCAAATCTTTGCATTCCGCATGTGTTGGCTCGACAATCTCTGAATTTTAGAGCCACTTTTCCAAAACGTATCCTAGAAAATTTTCATTTGCATAAATAAATGTCCATCTTTGAATATATCGTTGAATGTTTATTGAATTTAATTAATATTAGGTAAGGAAGATTACCTTTTGCCACAAGGCACACATGCTTCGGGTTTTATGACCGTCTTCGCGGTGAAATTATGACCTCGTGTTGTTTTTGTATTCAGAGTATATTCACCGATATTTGGACTTGGTCTGAATATAGCTTCTGATTCGGATTCCGAAGTTAAAATATCTGCATTTGGGGCTGTGGGCTGCAAAAATAAATTTTTAATCAAACATTAAATGTACAACTTCTAAATCTTGAAAGTAATCGGATAAAGTGGTCTAAGATTTTAATACATGCTTTCGAGATCAGTTTAAAAAAAACTACATTAAGGAAGTTATTAATATTACCAAAATATCTACGGCGACGTCATTTGTCGAATTACGAGCACTTTTAGATATTCTGCGTTCTTCACTCTTTCTTCGCTTTCGTGTGGTTTGAAGAGGAGTTTGTGGATCCATATTTTCATCAGCTGGAATAGTTGCAATCACCGCAGTTGCGGTAATATTTCCATCCTTAGGCATTGTGACAGTAATTGTAGTGATTATGCGATCAGAACTGTTAAGATCAGCAGTTTTGCGAACGCCACTTCGTCTCTTCTTAGCTGAATATTCGCCACTTGGTCTATGTTCCTTCCATTTGCGTTTCTGTTTGCTTTGTTGAATAATGGCATTTGTATCCAGATCATCTTCAGATTTTGAGAAACAACTCAAATCACTTAACAAGGTGCCGGTGGAGTCCAGCTCCGTTATGGTTTTGAGTCTACAACAAAAATAATCATCACAATATAAAGTCGTTCAAATTATGAAGTTTCATTAAAAAATCATTGAATTGAAATTTTATTTTTTAAAAACTTACTTATCAGCCTGGTAATGATCCTTCAAATTCGAATGACTGTAACGACTATTTAATGTAGTATTGTTCAAAAATTGCAGCTTTTCTCTCGTTGTCATTAAACAAAAGATCCCGTGCCAATGCCATCTGCCGTTCCTAGAAAGAAAAATGAGATTATTTTTATTTTTAAGAAAGAAAATATAATTATCCTTTTCCCTGTGGTTTTTCCATCAAAATATCTGACGATCCAATGAAAGCTTGCTGAAACCCAAAAATTACTTAGAAATACTGATGTAGCTACATTTAATCTTTTGAAGAATAATATTGTTTATTTTTGCTTACAAGAGAATTCCGTTCTTGCTCTGCTGTTCTTCGTTTTCTGTTCGCCATTTTTGACGTAATTCCTCTTGGTTTATGGCGAATTGCAGAAATTCTATTAAAAATAGAACAAACCCATACGAGATAAGTTAAATTATTCCTGTTAAAAATTAAATAATTCGCAAGCTGACCAATTAAAAACTAAACAAAAATGGACAAAATTAAATGATAATAAATGATTTCCTTTTACCTTTTTATAGTTTTTTTTTTTAAATGAAGATCGTAGTATCACTGATTTTCTCGGAAACTAAGTGCACAACTTTTGTTTAAAACATATTTTTAAATTTTTCCCTTATTTGTATAGAAAAAATGGATAAAAAATTGATGAAAGAAGAATTCTTTATAAGAATGAAGTTGTTAAACTATTTGGTGTGTTGGGTATATATATAGTGAAATGATATTGTAAATGCCTTACTTTCACTTATGTAAATTTATTGCTCTGATTGATGAAATTATATATGTATTGAAATTATACATAATAATTAAAATAATTGAAATGCCGACTGTCAACTGTCACTTTACTAACCTTCTTCACATTATCCATTGACAAGAACATTTGTGCATCGTACAAGTTCATCGTAGGAAGCTAACACCGACAAATTGGTCGTCATTTTTAACTGAATTTAATACAAAACTTCAGAAAATTGATAAGTTATAATCACATGGACGATTTTTGTATGTGTATGAAATACAGCACTTTTAAATGTTTACTCTCACAGAAAAATGATACTTGTTCGCAGTTTTATCCAAAAAGCACACATTTCTTGTAACACTTGTTCACCTATTTAAGAGAATTTTTTACATTTGTTTCTAAGGTGCAGTAAAATACATGTTTTCATAAAAGAAATAAGATTTTGGTGTAAATAACCGTTGAAACCGTACCACTTGTTCAGTGGCCTTAAATTTAAAAAACTGCAGGGTGATAATGTTAAAAATTGTTTTTTCACGTGGTGAAAACAATTTTCTCACATTTTTATACATATAACAATTACAATTAGAGTGTTTGACACTGAATAAGTGGCGCCGCTATTCGGCCAGGGTCAATTCTCATGACACTTTCTTTCTACGGAGTAACAGTGGGGTAATAACAGCTATGTATTTTTACAAAATTTTTATCATTTTTTTAAAACATCATTTGTATCAATTATATCACAATTTTTTAACTTTAGGTCGGCTACTAACTTGCGTAGTTTTTTACATGTAAATTACATGCATACGTAATTTATAACAATTAATTTAAATCACCATTCCCAAATTTATATGTCGAGACGAATTCATTGGTCTATATATATATGATTAATATATTTCTTTGAAAAATAAGAAAGTTATGGTTACTTGTAATTAATCAAAAATTAATTATTCGAACAATTTCTAAAATAAATAAAATTTAAAGCTGATGTAAAGATAATAAACTTTTCTTATGGGTGTTGGAGCCAAATTCTACTCAAAAAATTCGATTTCTTCATTTTACGCAGCAAATATTAAATTTTGAAGTTGGCACAAAGTACAACTTTAGAGGGAGGTGTTGCAAAAAAAGCTTTTTTATGTGCACATTTAAAAATATAAAGTGTGTACATAATATATATAATGTGTATATAATATACACTTTCGAAGTATATATTAGACAAGTTTTCTTCCTTTTGCATTTTCTTATATATCATTTAATAATTTATAAAAAGCGATTTAATAAATTGAAGACAGAATACACTATTTTCAAAATCTGAAAAGAAAATATAAAAAAATTGTCTTTAAAAAATATTATTTCTCATAATTTTTTAAATAATCTAAAGTGTATAAGTGGTACAAACTTTCACAAACATGTCGTATGACATGATAATCATAGATGTACCTGCCACTTTCATGGGCCTAGAGGATCTTAGCATTATGAACATTAGGTCCTTTTTGGCTTTACATGTTAGTGGAAGCCAATTCATTTTGTAAATTTCTTCTGTAATCGTCAAGCTCTGTTTAAAATCATAAATTGATTGTTAAGCATTTAAAATGATTTAATAAAATTTCGTCTACATTTTACATTATATGAATGAGTAATACCTTTCCTGACAGTTTCTCTCCACAGAAACAGTATACAAATATTTGAAGAAGGAAACTGCTTTGAACAGGTAGTATTACCCAGGAATTTTTATTATCCAAACTGATCCTTGATAAGTGATATAAAGCAATGCACACGTCTATCATAGATACAAAAAATTGAGTGACAATTGCTACTCCAAACAACTGGTTAAATTTTTCTCCAAGTCTGGAAATCAAGCTTTTTTTCATAAAAATGCAGAATTTCTGCCAGCACTGTCTTTTTCTGGAATTATCAATTATAGTTTTTCTTTTTATAATAAAAAAAGGCTTACAAGTAGATATGAATATGATGAATCACACACTGTTTGATAATCTTTGACTCATATTGGTATACAACCGATTCAGAATCATTTGCTCCGCGTAATTTAGGAAGCAATTGCAAACGGTAAGAGATGACTTCTATTTGAGCACAAATTTGTAGCGTGAGTATTAATGCTAAAGTTTCAATGGTAGTTGTTTGAAAACCTGATACTGCCAAACAGAATGCTTGGCTTAAATATGTTAACAAAAATGCTTTATTGGAATCAAGACTATAAGGCGTCCATATTTTTATAGGAAGTAACTTATTGTGTATTTGCGTCAATGGAGAAAAAACCAGCGTTATAACAGTAACAATCAACACACTCAGGAACATATTAAAAGTCAACCTGTAAAAGCAAGACCATATAAAGAAAGTAACAGAGCGATGTTTAATTCATCTGCAAATATAATAACATTTTTGCAGATGAGTTGAGAGATTATTGAAAAAGATCAAATATACCTGCACATTTCTGAATATTTTTTCAATATTTTCGCTTCCTGGCAATCTTGTGCTTGGCAAAGTTCATTTTCAAGAAGATTTTTTACCTTAAGGATTATGTCACGCCGAAAGAAAATGTTGATCATTTTAATGAAAACACCTATACCAGCCCAAAAGTATAGAAAATTTAATGTATATTTGTCCATGTCATCATCAGGCCCTTGTAGAAGAGTTAATAAAAAGGTAGAGATGTTATATAAGTAAAGCGTAAAGATGGTAGTAGAATAGGCACCGTAAATCCAAATTTTCTTTTGTGAATTCCAAGATTTTGGTCTCCACGTCCCAAATATTCTCAGTATGGTGAATGAAAATTGTCCCGGATAAAACTGTAGATCATCCTTCTCATGTTTTTCATCCTAGTTAAAAAAAATTAATTAGAAATATTTTTAAACTACAAATGAAAAAATAGTCTTTTAAGGGCGTTAGACCCAAGTGTCAAACTCAAAATTCAATTCTCCATTTTACTCAATGAAAATTATATATAAATAATTTTTCGCTCTGTAGCGCTAATTTTTATTCAAATATAAAAAAGCATGCAGAGCGAAAAAATATTTAATTTCGATACTTTTTGCATAAAACAAGGAATTCAAAACCTAACTTCAAAATCGAATATTTTCATTTTGCTTAAAAAATATTTGAATTAGATATTTTCTCGCTCTGTACGCATAATTCTAATTAAAAATTGATTAATTCTACACAAGGAAAAAAATTCCAAATTTAATCTTTGTTCAGTAAAATGAAGAAATCGAATTTTTTTATTACAACCTGTTTCCAACACCTTTATAGACAATAGGAAGTATAAAAAAAAGAAGTGGATATATATACCATCTTTACTCGCTGAAAGATGCCTCAAGACTGCAAAAATGCTCTTTTATTAGAAATTTTGTTTTTCCATGCATACTTTACTTATTAATAATTCTGGAAGTTTTTCTCAAGGAAATTTATTGCATGAAACTCTCTCTCAAATTATGAATCGATTTGTGCATATTGAAACACGTATTGTCGTACAATTTTGCAGAAATTCTTTTTTATCCGTGAAAAAGTTAGAACAATTTCTATCGACGCATTCTACTTATAAATAATTCTAGATGTCTTTCGCAAGGGAATCTATTGCATGACACTTGCTTTTAAATTATGTATTGATTGAAGTACGTTATGTCATACAACATTTATAAAGCGAAAATTCTTTTTTATTCGTACCATTTCGACAATTTGCATAATTATAGTGCATTGAGAGGCCATAAATAGGTACTAACATTTTTCCCTTTCACAATGATATATTTTATTTTAAAAATAGTTACAATCTACATGAAAAGAACAAAGCATTCAACAAATTTGAAGTCGTCTCATTACATACCATATTGTTCGTTTTTTTTCATTGAATATTATTGCCATTTTTGCGATTATTTTTGGGAGGTTTTCATCTGTTTTCATCTGTCAGCATCTTAAACGAAAATGTCGTCCCGTTAGTGTCACGAGTTTTGTTAGTTTCCATTCTCTCCGCCGTGGCGCTGATTGACACATATGTAAACCTTTAGCAAAATTATTTTGAAATATTGTATTATTAATAATATTTTAATATAAATAAGTTTTTATACGCAAAAATCCTTTCTTTTTACCTAATAAACACTTTTAAAAACAAATTGTTTCCCATTGCTTGCAATGGAAAAACCGGGAGTGATGTCAATCAGCGTCACTTTGGAGAGAATTGGAACTAACCAACTGGTGACACTAACGGGGATAATTTTTAGCTGTCAAATATGGAGAGTTGCACCAAAGATTGGATGGACTGAGTTTATCTATTTACTGTATTCTTGTCAATCAATTTACATACACTCGAGCCTCTCAAATCTCAACTTCCCAAATCTCAAGTTCTCCCAAAAGTCAAGTCAAGTTTCTCCCAAATGTCAAGTTCGTTCATCTCTGGTTTTTCTCAAATTTCACTTGATAACTACTACTACTGTTTGTATGATATTTGGATTCGATCATCTTGATTTCACAGATAAAGACAGTTTACCATTCCAAAATTTATTGAAGACATATTATATCCTAACCATTGTCAAATTTGTCACTCTATGGGCAGTAAGGAAAATCCTTTAAAACTGTGCTCTCGTTATCATCTTTTTTCCTATTGTGGAAAGGAACATCAAAACCACAGGATTATGAAGACCACAAAGATTTATGCAAAGTGTTATTCAAACTCGGAGGTCCTCGTCTCTTTGAAGATTTAAAAAGTACTTTTACTTTGGAAAATCCTTCCTTATAGACTAAAGTAGAACTTTCAACAATGCGTTCGATTTTGAGAGAAAAAATTATCTCACAAATTATAACAAATCTCGATAGAAAGCCTTTTTGGTATGAATTAGAAATATCATCTTATCCAAGAGATTGTGCAGTGTGTTATGAAACTGATCCTAAATTATTAAGAAGGTGTACAAATTGTCCACAAACCAGTTTTTGTATGAAACACGAAAAAGTTACAAGTCACTCAAAATACTGCTCTGGATTCAATATTGCTCATGAAATGGATTTGAACAAATTCGGAGAACAATATTTCGAATTGGAGAAGACGGAACTAAAAACTTTCACTCTACCTTGTCAAACAAGGGGATCAATATTGAATTTTCACATATTCGACGGATTTTACCAGAATTATGATAGAAGTGAAAACTACCTCAAGCCTAATATTCTTGCTGCTTTCAATGATGGTTTTCACGCTTATACTTTGCACTGTCCACTTATTTTGACTGCCTTTTCGTATTTGGACTTATTTCGAGATCAGGAGGTCTTCAAGAGTTTCGTATCTGGTGCTAAATACTTTCCTCAGGAAGAAAATCCGTTCGCAGGATTTAAATGCCAAAGATGTCCTGAAGAACCTAAAGTTATCATGAGTAATCAATACCTCATCATTTATGATTCGCTTTGAACTTTGTAAGAAATACTTTTTTAAAAACCATTATTAAAGATTGTATGATTTGAACTCGAATTTTACTTTGAATTTTTTGTTTGATAGGTTTAAAGAATTCCGCTTTTAATTTTTTCGACGAGAAGGACGACCAATACAGTTTTGAATAAAACAAAAGAATAAAACGTTTGTATGTAAAGCCAAAAAATAACTAAGAAAATGGATTTTGCGATCTAAAGTTATTAAAATAACTTATTAAGTGAGATGTTTTACCTCAAATACGATTTTAAATTATTAAGGTTTTTATTACGGTTTCTCTCAAAGTATTTTAAATATGATTATATATACGTACTACCAGTGATATAAAACTTGCTTTTAGATTCTAGAATGTATATTTAACAAGATCTACGTTCTACGTTAAGTAAACTTTCCAATTAAGAAATACAATTCTGTGAACTACCTTCAAGTTAAATTATTTTTATACAGTTGAACTTCAAATTACTAAAAGTAAATCTTTTTAATATTTTGAGACACAAATTGTGAGAACTAATTATTACTAAAGCAGTTGAAATAAAAGTATAAACTTAATTTCTACATCGCCTTATGAGTATTTTCCAGATATCTAAAGTGCATAAAGATCATATGGCGATTAGATAAAAAATTTCCTTATCATTAGATCAGTGAGATCAGCACAGATTGCAGCTTTAAAAAAAGAAACTATTCTCACAACTATTTCAAAATATACACAATTAGAAGTACAAATAACATAAAAAATTTCTTATCTTACAGAACAATAAAGTTCACCAAATTCGCTACAAAAAATCATCATCAGGTGATAATGACGTTAAAATTACTTGTTCTAATTTCCATCATCCTCTCCGTCTGCACAAGGCTCTAACCCCTCCGTATCCAAAGAATGGAAGAAGTCCTCCAACTAAAAAGGAGGTACATAATTAAGAAGTGCGTACAATTATTAGTTCTTGCAACTTTACGAAAAAATAAGTCACATTTCATAAAATACGAAAAATATAGTTACCACTGATGAGACTTTGTCTTCTAGACTAAAGTTTCTTTCTTTTCATCATCCTCTTCATCTGCACTAAGCTCTATCTGGTCCTCATCCAAATAATGGAAGTCCTCCAACTAAAAAGGAAGTACATAATTAAGAAGTACGTATAATTATTAGTTCTTGCAACTTTACGAAAAAATAAGTCACATTTCATAAAATACGAAAAATATAGTTACCACTGATGAGACTTTGTCTTCTAGACTAAAGTTTCTTTCTTTTCATCATCCTCTTCATCTGCACTAAGCTCTATCTGGTCCTCATCCAAATAATGGAAGTCCTCCAACTAAAAAGGAAGTACATAATTAAGAAGTGCGTACAATTATTAGTTCTTGCAACTTTACGAAAAAATAAGTCACATTTCATAAAATACGAAAAATATAGTTACCACTGATGAGACTTTGTCTTCTAGACTAAAGTTTCTTTCTTTTCATCATCCTCTTCATCTGCACTAAGCTCTATCTGGTCCTCATCCAAATAATGGAAGTCCTCCAACTAAAAAGGAAGTACATAATTAAGAAGTGCGTACAATTATTAGTTCTTGCAACTTTACGAAAAAATAAGTCACATTTCATAAAATACGAAAAATATAGTTACCACTGATGAGACTTTGTCTTCTAGACTAAAGTTTCTTTCTTTTCATCATCCTCTTCATCTGCACTAAGCTCTATCTGGTCCTCATCCAAATAATGGAAGTCCTCCAACTAAAAAGGAAGTACATAATTAAGAAGTGCGTACAATTATTAGTTCTTGCAACTTTACGAAAAAATAAGTCACATTTCATAAAATACGAAAAATATAGTTACCACTGATGAGACTTTGTCTTCTAGACTAAAGTTTCTTTCTTTTCATCATCCTCTTCATCTGCACTAAGCTCTATCTGGTCCTCATCCAAATAATGGAAGTCCTCCAACTAAAAAGGAAGTACATAATTAAGAAGTGCGTACAATTATTAGTTCTTGCAACTTTACGAAAAAATAAGTCACATTTCATAAAATACGAAAAATATAGTTACCACTGATGAGACTTTGTCTTCTAGACTAAAGTTTCTTTCTTTTCATCATCCTCTTCATCTGCACTAAGCTCTATCTGGTCCTCATCCAAATAATGGAAGTCCTCCAACTAAAAAGGAAGTACATAATTAAGAAGTGCGTACAATTATTAGTTCTTGCAACTTTACGAAAAAATAAGTCACATTTCATAAAATACGAAAAATATAGTTACCACTGATGAGACTTTGTCTTCTAGACTAAAGTTTCTTTCTTTTCATCATCCTCTTCATCTGCACTAAGCTCTATCTGGTCCTCATCCAAATAATGGAAGTCCTCCAACTAAAAAGGAAGTACATAATTAAGAAGTGCGTACAATTATTAGTTCTTGCAACTTTACGAAAAAATAAGTCACATTTCATAAAATACGAAAAATATAGTTACCACTGATGAGACTTTGTCTTCTAGACTAAAGTTTCTTTCTTTTCATCATCCTCTTCATCTGCACTAAGCTCTATCTGGTCCTCATCCAAATAATGGAAGTCCTCCAACTAAAAAGGAAGTACATAATTAAGAAGTGCGTACAATTATTAGTTCTTGCAACTTTACGAAAAAATAAGTCACATTTCATAAAATACGAAAAATATAGTTACCACTGATGAGACTTTGTCTTCTAGACTAAAG